>CAUYPK010071374.1:0-69068 GCA_963574355.1 Loris lydekkerianus | reverse complement strand
GTGCCGTGAAGTCACAGGACCCACAGCAACCTCCAGCTCTTGGGCTTCTGCGATTCTTCTGCCTCAGCCTCCCGAGCAGCTGGGACTACAGGCGCCCGCCACAACGCCCGGCTATTTTTTGGTTGCAGTTCGGCCGGGGTTGGGTTCGAACCCGCCACCCTCGGTATATGGGGCGGGCGCCCTATATTATTATTTTTTATGTAAATGGTCATTTTGTATAAATCACTCTGTTACATTCATTTCTTCGATGAGCAATAGAGTTTGGGGGATCGTTCATGTTATTACATATAGAACTAACTCCCTCTTTTTAGCTATTGTGACACGGACATACTATCACTTATTTAATTGTTTCTTTGGGGAGGATTGTTTCGGTTGTTTCTTTTCATTTCTTTTTTTTTTTTTCTTTCCTTTTTTGTTTCAAACAAAGCAATAAATATCTTAGTAAGTATACTTTTTCCTATGTGTATTTTTGTGGTTGTTACCAAACTTTCCACATGTTTGCTGATTCTGAGACCCCTTCCTTCTCTCCCTCCCTTCTCCCCTTCTCTTACTTCAAATTTTTTGTTAATTTGCTCCACTTACTGTTCTTAGGTGTTTTATGTATTTTTCTTATTAATTTTAGGGTGTTTCTTTGCCAACATTTTATTATGGAAATTTTCAGGAATACAGAAAAAATTGAAAGAATTGTACATATACTTAACATCCATGTTTCTAGGTATCAATGTACCTAGAATTTAATTTATTTACTTATGTTTTATTTTTTGAGACAGCCTGGGTAGAGTGCAGTGCAGTTGTAGCTCACAGCAACCTTAAACTGTTTGGGATTGAACAGTCCCCTTGCCCTTAGCCTCCCATGTAGCTGGGACTACAAGCACCGGCCACAGTGCCTGATAGTTTTTCTATTTTTTAGTAGAGATGGGATCTCACTCTTGCTCAGGCTCATTTCAAACTCCTGCACTCAACCAGGCTAGTTTCAAACTCCTGAACTCAACCAGTCCATCCGCCTCCCAGAGTGCTAGGATTACAAGTGTAGGCACTTCGCCTGGCCCATCACCTAGAATTCATAATTAACATTTTGCTATATTGACTTTATCACATATCTTTCCATCTACCTATTCTTTTATCAATTTATCTTATTTTATGCATTTCAAAGTAAGTTGCAGGTATCAGTATACTACATATTTTGGGTGCTTATCAATAACAGAATTCAACATTTGTTTACAGCCCTTTTTGTTTTTTGAGGTAATATTTAAACAGCAAAATGTACAAATCTTAAGGTATAATTTGATATGGGAGGCTTCTAATATATTAAGAGTAGTAATCTTTCCACTTTTACATTAGTATATATAGCAAGTATTTTCTCCAATCTGACAATTATCTTTTAACTTTATTATGATATCTTCCATATCTAGAACTGGAGAATTTACATAATAAACCTATCAATAATTTTTTTAATGGATTCCAGAGTTTGCATTTTCCTTAGGATGAGCATCTCTTATCCCACTATTATTTAAAAAAATCCATTTCTTCAGTGCTTTAGTAGTTCTATTTTTAATTTTAAAAATCCATATTAAATTATATTTTTGTATAGGGAGTGATAAAATCTAACTTTTTCAGTGGGAAACCAGATGTCCCACAGCCAAAGACTCTTAGAATTATCTGCTTTGACTGATGGTTTTCTCCAGAATTTAGAGGAATTTGGAAGAGTGAAGGGTTAGCAGAAGGGGAGGAGAGGATGGAGAGAGGCAGGAGGAGGTTTTTGCAGCAAGGAACCCAAAGGCCTCACTCAATTTTTTCTGTAACCATTGGATGAGGTTATTTCTGGCATAAAATAGTGAAAATGCAGTAGTGATACCTCTCACACATTTGTATTAAATAGCATGATAAGGTAATTCAGAGCTTGGGAGCAGTTTCTGTATCTTTTTAGTGGAGACTTATCTGCAAAAGAGTTGGAGTCAAGAGAGGAAATTTGTAGGCTGTCATCTGTAGCCTTAGTGATTGACAGGTCCGAGGACACATGACATGCCAAGAGGAGGAAACAGACAAGCAGAGGGTCTGGTCTACACCTGGAGGATTCACCTTTCAGGTAGGGCAAGGCAGCCTTTGGAAAGGGAGTGTGACCTAGGGTCAGTGTTGCCATTTGAGAAACAAATGGGCAAAAGAAATCTGGATCTAGAGGTCTTCTGAGAACATGTCTAGAATATCTCATCCAGTCTTGGAAATGTTGGTGGTGTTTAGGGGCACAATCAATTGGAGTGACTCTAAGAAAGAGAAGAATTACTTGTGGGACATGTTAAAATACATGCAAAAGCATTTTGTAATTTGCACTGTGCAACACAAACGCAAATTCTTTCTATTATTGCCATAACCTAAGGGAAGAAGAAGAAAGTGTACATTTTTCATTTTCATGATAAACACGTGCAGTCTTGCAGAGCTATATGTAGGGTTTCACGTGTTTCATGTTTTCTATAACCCAGTATCTGTCTACTCAGGACCTACTCAAAAGAACACTGTATAGCAGTGCCTTCAATGGTGTTTTCAATGTTGTTTTGTTATTATATAATGTTGATGAGAAAAAGAAAAAAAAAGTGTTCCTGGCTGAGGCCACTGTCTGTGTGGGGCTGGCATGTTTCCTGCACGTCTGAGTGAGCTTCTCCCAGGATTCCAGTTTCCTCCCACACTCAAAGATGTGCAGGGGATGTTCATTGGCGAAGGGGTCTCCATCTGAGTAAGTGTGGGGGCTGCGAGTGTGCACCGTGATGGGGTGGCGTCCTGTCCAGGGCTGGGTCCTGCTTGGCTCGGAGCTGCCAGGAAGGATAGGCTGAACTGGAATAAAAGGAAAAAAATTTATTTTTTACTTGTTTTTATTTATCTTCCTTAGATGTATTTAGATTTAATATTGGAAATGTTTTGATATTTATTTAGGAATTTGGTGCTATTTTTGTGACCCCAAATATGCCACAGGAGCTTAACTCTTGCTGTGTCAACTGGCCTATGATAAAATGGGTTTCCTTTAAGGCTGAAGTTTCTAAGAATCTATCCTTACGGTACCATATGATCTAGCTATTCCACTCCTGGGCACTGATCCAAGAGAAATGAAAGGATATATCCATACAAAGCCTTGTACACAAATGCCCACAGCAGCTGTATGTGTAATAGCCCCAAACTGGAAACAGCCTACATGGCGGTCAACAAGTGAATAAACAAACAGCTGTGGTACACCCACATAATGAAATACTGCTCAGAAATAAAAAGGAATGAACTATGATACACCCAATAACATGAATGAATCTCAATTATGCTGAGTGAAGACAGCTAGACAAAGAGCACATGCTTGATAATTTTATCTAGAATAATAGAAAACACAAACTTTGGAGGAAGGGAGACAGTGAAGGCTAAGAGAAGGATGGCAAAGTTTTGGAAGTGATGGATATGTTCATTATCTTGACTGTGGTGATGGTTGTATGGATGTCTATGTGGGTCAAAATCTTTCAATTATACAGTTGAAACAGTGCATTTTACTGTATGTCAGTTATACCCCGAGAAAGCTATTTAAAAAAGGTAAAGATAGAGGGTAGCTATTCATTTTGAAAAAAAATGATCTTTTCTGAAAGATTCAAAATTAAGTTTTTGAAGCTCCCAAGATTTACTACTATATTCAGTCCACAATTTGAGTGAAGAAAACTCAGTTTGTACCAAATATTTTTAGAATTAAAATATTTCAAAGAATTTTTTGTAGAGCTAAAGGAGTCCATGTTGATCATCTATGAGATGGAAAATCAGTCAGAGGAAGATATAAGAAATTTGTAAATATATCTATTCATAATGACACTTGAAGGCTCATGAGGTTAGTTCTCCAAATGGAAATTATAGAAGCCCCATTAACATTGTCAGTAAAATCCAACTGCACGAAGAGCTCAGCTGAAAACAGAGCTCAAAAGCTATAAATGCTTTCATCTGAAGATACAAGCTCTTCCAAACACCAATTAGCAAAACCTGACACCGCACAAAAGGGTATAATCACTGGTTTCATAGATGGAGAACTGGAATCCAAAAGGCTCAGACAGCCTGTCTGAGGTCACCTGAGAGGCAGCTACTGACTCAGAGCTGAGGCTTAAGAGTTCTGCCTTCTAACCCTACCCGACTTACGCCAACCAACAAAGAACTTTCTGGCTCTGAACTAGACCAAGCAGGGGGAAGAAAACTTGTGGTTTACCCAGTTATCTTTGGAACTAAGATGGTGTTGGGGGCCACACCAATGGCGTGTTAGGAACCGATGGGTCTGATGCTAAACCCGTCTCCTTTCTTCATTTCTTCCCTCCCTACTTTGGACCATTTCATCCCTGTCTTCACTGAACTCTTTGTGGGTGATAGGGCAAATTACTGAAGACTAAATGATTTCTCAGTAAACTAAAAAATCAAGATTTTCATCTGTTTGCTTCTTACCTGTTTTCAGAGATCCTTTTAGTATAAGAGATTCTCACAATTCCATGGGAACTCCTGGAAACTCTACTCCTGGATTGATTATGTGATAAATTTGGAGGCTCCAAACCCAAAGAAGGAAAGACTGTTAGACCCAAAACACCAGTAAAGGGAAGATTTGGCTTACCCAAAACACCAGTAAAGGGAAGATTTGGTTTACCTCTGAGTTTTCAGATGTATGAGGGCTTCCCTTTGTCTAGATTGGGGTTCCCAGTTGGCTTTGGCTCACAAATGTGGAAGAACCAGTTAATTTAGTTGTCATATTCTATCACCAGAAGCAATCTTTTCCCTTTATGACATATGGTGAGATGTTCATACCAATGTAAGAAGCATCTATTATGAGTTTCTATTGTAGCTATTATGGTGATACTTGCCTTATCTGGGAGTTATTAATATAGCAGACACAGCTATCTGAAACTAGCTGGGAAACCAGAAGGAAGCGAAAAAGGCCTTGGGGTGACTGACCAACATGGGCATCAAAAATTCATAGAGCCTGTTCTGTCTCCCGTAGGCCCTATTCATTTCTATTCTAGGCATGACCTAATAGGCTTAATTCTGACCTACAGAAGATTAGAATGAGTGTGTTAATGAGGCAGGGAGAACTTTTAGGAACAGAGAAGTTAAGAATCTAGTAGCTTTATGATAAGGGAGGAGATAGAATTACAAAAACACAAGTAAGAATGTAAAAAATGCATATAACAATTTGAAGTAAGGGCAAATAGCTACCCATAATTCCAAATCCTTGTAGTTCATTATTTTCTTCATCAAAGTTCAATATTGGAAATTATAATTATTTTTCTATAAATATATATTGGGAGCCTTGGTGTGGCACCAGACACTGGGTTTATAGTGACATAGTCCTGTCCGTATGGAAGGTAAGGACAAATACAATATATTTTGAAAGATTTCTGTAACAATTAAAAATGTCAAAATGATTTCATTCCCCAAACTGTAAGCTCTAAGAATCTAGGAGAATCAATTGGGTAAAATAGTTTGTTCCCCCACAAGACCTAATAAATGAGGCATTGATTACATTAGCATGACTTTGTTATTACTTTTAAATTAAGGGTAGTAAGCTTATGTGCCATTGTCTGAATACTCAGATGTCTGCCCTATCCTTTAATTATCGCAGACTCCTGGGACATTACATTTCAGCACCATTCATACAGCCTACTATTCCTTGGGGTGTGGAGGCTGGGCACCAGCTTACCACTATTTGGTGAAGGGAGGTGACACATTTGAGGGGGGAGAAGGTAAAGACATAGAACAGGGATTCAAGGGATCCTAAATTATCTTTTCATGTTTCTATGGAAGACCCTTATTTTACACTTTCTCCCCCACCCTCTCTTTTAGTTCCCCTTTGTCATGTATAAAAATAAAGGTCCAAAAGGAACAGATTGCCAGTCATAATGGCATGTGTCTGTAGTCTCAGCTACAGGAGGCTGAGATGGGAAGAGCGCTTGAGTCCAGGAGTACAAGACCAGCCTGAGCAACATAATGAGACCTTGGCTCAAAAAGAAAAAAAAAAAAGGAATAGATTTAATGGCATTAGAACCAAGGGTGGAGCTGCCTGGGGATGTACTGTGGATTTAAAATAAAACAAAACAAAATGCCTCTTGATTGCCAAGGCAGGAAATTTCTGCCCAACTGGAAGGGCTGGTTGTTGGAGCCCAAAAGTCCTTGAGGGGCCTTTCTGAAAGGCTGGGGGAGGTGTGGCTTGGAGAGAGCTCCCTGGGGCATCCACACCCCACTGGGGCTGGCTGGGGTGAGTCAAGTGCACCAGGGATTTCAGGGCAGTAAGCTGAGTAGGTCCCAGCCCAGGGATGTGGTCTGACAGGGTCATCTCTGTGTCACCAAAGTCCAGAAATGATTGAGCTGAACAGCTAATCTAGAGCCAGAATCAGGGCCTGCGCCAGCATTGGTCCATGCAGGAGGCCTCTCCACACCAGCTTAGTCTGACCACAACCTTTTGTGTGTGTGTTTTTCTTCTCTTTAGAACTTAGCATGGCTTCTGGCAGGAGGTAAATGTTCGGTAAGGAATGGATGGCCGGATGGACTAATTAAGAAAGTTTCTTTGCTAGTCTCTTAAAATGTAATAAACTATGTTTCTGAAACTACTTGCTATTCTTGATTTAAGACACACACATGCCTGCCCCAAGAAATAAAGCAAACATACCCATCCTGACCTAGAACTTTTTGCACAGTCCAAGGAAATTAATCAGGTAAAATTGAGAGAAAGTGGGCAAATTGCCTCCACATTATAATTGTCCACTATGCCACACAAATTTCCATAGAGTGAAAATAAATATCATTTTTTTTTCTTTTCCAGTAAAGAGTTTGGTGGTTTCCTATTATTACTTTGTTTACCTTTAGTAATGAAGTGTATACTCAGAAATTGAGGTTTAGACAAGTTTCGCCCCGAGGAGTTAGCAGTCTAATTATAATGAAGACAAACAACCATAAATACACATAAGTGCTTCTCTCATCAAAATAACCTCCAGGCAGGGCCTCTATTTTGTGACTTCTGAACATCTTTTAAATTTGGTGCCCAAGATAGCAGCCTGTTCTAGGTTGCCATGATGGGAGACTGAATTCAGGGAGAAAAGGATGGTGACTCTGCCTCTTTGGAGACCTGACCTTTGAACACACAGGTGAGCTGTCTCTGTCCTTCCCCATTGCTCCGGGGACAGAGCTATTCAGTGTTGGCCACAGAAGCCAGTGCACAAACTGTGACCAGCTGCAGCCAGTCGCAGAGTTTACACCAAAGCATAGACCAACTATGTCCGGAAGCACACTTTTAGGTTCTTCTGACTTTTTAGAGCAAAACTTTCTAGGTCAAAGGTAGACAAACTTTTTCTGTAAAATGCCAGAGAGTCAGCCTTTTAGGCTCTGCAGGACAGATGGTCTCTGTCACAACTACTCAGTGCCGCTGTTGAGGGGTGCTAAAGTCATCAAGAGACAGCACATGCATGAATGATGTTGCTGTGCACCAACATGAGTTTTTTTTTTTGTTTGTTTTTTTAATTAAAACTGGCACAGGTGGGAAATGCCCAGTGGGTTGGATGGGCTCTGCTGGTGGGGACAGGGACTGTAGCTTGCCAACCTCTGTTCTGAATGAAGGGAGCTGTTTGTTGATTACATTCTGGTGCAAATTCTTTATCTTCTAGAAGACATCCTCCTCAACACCACTGGATTAGACCACCTATGGGCCACACGGGGGCAGGACCCCAGGACCCAATTATTTGGGGCTCGTGAGATCACCAATGTCAGTGTCTCTCAGTGGGTAATGTTGATATGGAGTAAACATCTACTGGTCACATTGCCTTTCCCCTCAAACTCACCAATGGCTTTGCCATCGTCTCCAAACTTCTAGTTTCATTTAGTAAACCCCTCTCAAACTTCCCTTCTACCAGCTACCTTCTTGCCTTCTCTCACTCTTCTGTTTCTCTGTTCTGGTTGACCTAGTTTTTGGCCAATTACCTTAGCTTCCACTTTCTACCACCCACAGTGCTTCTTTCACTAATATCATCTGAGAGAGATGCTCCTTTTCCTGCTTGTCGCCAAAGAATGGCCATCTTTTTTTTTTTTTTTTGTAGAGACAGCGTCTCATTTTATCGCCCTCGGTAGAGTGCTGTGGCGTCACACAGCTCACAGCAACCTCCAATTCATATGGCCTTAGGCAATTCTCTTGCCTCAGCCTACCGAGTAGCTGGGACTGCAGGCGCCCACCACAATGCCTGGCTACTTTTTTGTTGCAGTTTGGCTGGGCCAGGTTAGAACCTTGGTGTATGGGGCTGGCGCCCTACCCGCTGAGCCACAGGCGCCACCCCAGCTTTCTTTTTTTTTTTTTTGCAGTTTCTGGCCGGGGCTGGATTTGAACCCACCACTGGCGGTATATGGGGCTGGCACTCTACTCCTTTGAGCCACAGGTGCCACCCCTTTTTTTTTTTTAGGTATCCAGAGCCACTCTCTGAAGTTCTCTGCTATTTTGAGCTTCTACCTGTTACTCCGCAGGACCCTACGTCTTAAAGACTTCCCTGCCTTTGCCACTGAGAAGACCTAATCTTCAAGGTTTCCATGCTATGCTTCTTACTACCAAATGTTGTTCTACCCTTCCATCCAGTTTCCACTGGAGCTCACCTCTACCATTTCTTGCAGTGCTCCCTCCGACCTCCTCACCTTCTCTTCCAGGCTGCTGTCGAGAAGCACCAATGTGTTCTCTGTATGAAAACATTACCCAGTTGATCTTTCTTGTCTCTGTCTTTCTTGTTCCATTCAGATTCTTTTGACATTGAGCCTGCCTGTGGGCTTGTACTGTCACTTGGTTCCATACATGGAACTATAGTTTTTTGCAGGAGCTGACCTCCCACTGGACTGAGAGAGGCTTTTTTGACCTTGAACTCTCAGGATCTAGCTAGTACTTTGCACATTTTATAAATTCATTTGACGGAGGACTGTAAGGATCCACTCCAAACCTCATGATTTCTGATATCTTGTGATTTCACCCTCAGAACAGGCAGTGACGAGGCGTGTGGCCCTTGGCCTCTCAGTCTCTAGGCATGTCTGTCTTCTGTCTCTTAACTGAGTCTCTCTTTCCTTGTCACAATATCCACCCCATCTTCTTTGGGGGGACTGTTGACCCTTTCAGGTCTGACAAGAATCTCCCAGAGGGGCTAGATTGCAGGCAGCAGAACGGCTTCATGTGCCCGACCGTGCTGGAGAGTGGGGTTGGAAGGGGCGGGGAGGCTCTGACTTTTCCCCTTCTGGTCCCAGTGGGGGGCTGCTCAGGATAGCGTAGAGACTCCTGCATGGGGTTGGCTGTCAGTGACTGGCACCAGCACCCATTTGTCACCCAAGCCAGAAGCCCAGGTAATCCCTTAGGTGGCTCGCTCTCCCCCACCTGCTCACATCCGACTCATCATCCCGTCCCACTGTCACTGGCTGTCGTGTCTGCTCTGCTTCTGCCACTTCTTCTGCCCAGTGCAGGTGATGTCAGCTCTCAGGGGGACAACTACAACTGCTCTCTCTGGTCTACTTGTCTCCAGTTTGAATCCAGCGAACCTGCTGTCCCCACTAGAGCAGATCTGACTTTTGTAAAATGTAGATCTGACTCTGCAGTAGTTCTTCTTTTTCAGGTTGAAGGACAAATTTCTTAGCCATTCCTGATCTGCCCCTGGGTTACCTTCCTTGACTCACCACTCACGACTCCCTGGTGCCTTTCAACACTTCTTTCTTTTGCCTGGGCTAAGATCCAGTTGTCCTTCAGGTCCCAGGTCAGATATCATGTGGTCACCTCCCTTGGAGGACCTCTCCTTCCTCTGTAGAAGGAAGAGCAAGGCAGTTGTTAATGGCACAGGCTCTGAAGTCAGACAGACCATGTTCAAATCCCAGTTTGGGCATTTACTGGCTGTGCAACATTGAATAAGTTATGTACCCTCTCTGGGCTCAGTTTTTTTTTTGAGACAGAGTCTCACTATGTCACCCTCAGTAGAGTGCTGTGGCGCTACAGCTCACAGCAACCTCTAACTCTTGGGCTTGAGTGATTCTCTTGCCTCAGCCTCCCATGTAGCTGGGATTACAGGTGCCTGCCACAATGCCTGTCTATTTTTTTGTTGCAGTTGTCATTGTTGTTTAGCAGGCCCAGGCTGGGTTTGAACCACCAGCTTATGTGTATGTGGCCGGCGCCCTAACCACTGAGCTATGGGTGCTGAGCCTCAGGTTTAGTTATTTGCTTTTTAAAATGAGGATTAGAATAATCTTACCCACCTCATAAAATTGTATGAGGATCAAATAAGCTAATGTACGTAAAGTCTATAGAACATTATCTGGCACCCATAAACACTATGTTTTAGTTACTATAATTGTTGTCATTATTGTTTTGTTATTTTCTCTTCCATTTTGAGCTTAGGTTCCTCCCATATTATCACCCTATTCCAGCACTTACCACGCTATGTCATATCATCTCCTTTTACTTGTCTTCCTGTGAGCTTTCCTTGACTGAACCCAAGTGATCAGCATGGTGCTTGGCACAAAGGATATGATCAAAAAACATTGCTTGAATTAGTAGATGAATAAAAAGCAAGGATTTTTTTTTTTTTTTATTAAATCATAGCTGTGTACATTAATGCAATCATGGGGTACAATGTGCTGGTTTTATATACAATTTGAAATATTTTCATCAAACTGGTTAACATAGTCTTCACCACATTTTCTTAGTTATTGTGGTAAGGCATTTATATTTTACATTTAGTAAATTTCACACGCACCCTTGTAAGATACACCATAGGTGTGGTCCCACAAATTACCCTCCCTCCACCCATCCACCCCCGTCCCCTCCCCTCTTTCTCCCCTTTCCCCAAATTCTTGGGCTATAATTGGGTTATAGCCTTCATATGAAAGCTATAAACTGGTTTCATAGTAGGGCTGAGTACACTGGATACTTTTTCTTCCATTCTTCAGATACTTTGCTAAAAAGGATATGTTCCAGCTCCATCCATGTAAACATGAAAGAGGTAAAGTCTCCATCAAAAGCAAGGATTTTTAATCCACCTGTAAAACAAAGGAGGAGATAAGAGGGAGAAATAAATTGAAAACAAAAACTTTAGATGTCTTTGTTATGCTCTCACAATGATACACACATGTCCTCCATGTTACCAGCAATGGGAGCTCCTTTTCTTCCTGGCACAGCTGAGCTATCATCAGCCACCTGCAGGCCCTCGTCTCTCCTTGATCTACTGTTAGGAGTAACCAGGGGGTGATTCACTCACCAAAAAGTCATCTCTTCCTCTTTTATCCCATTGTTACTTCCAGGTTCATAGTTGTTTGCAGGATCACAGAAGGCTGATCTCTGGATAACTGAAGAGTTAAAGGTAAATTGACTTCTCAAAAGCATGGCTTGCCAACTTTCCTTGATTACAGAAAGCCAGTATGATTAATGAAGAACATAGGCCCTTGATTCCATTAGCAAGTCAATATTAGCAGTGGGAGCATCAGGGAAGTCATGTAAGCTCCTGTGCTTATGGTACCATGTGTTCCTCGTCTCACATGGCACGTATCTGCAGTGACATGGATGCTTACGAAGAGAATAGGTCAGGTTTTTGTTCTTCAAAGAAGGGACTAGATGCAGTTTGAAAAGGCTCTTGTAGAGTTACACTGGGTGAGACAGTTTTCCTCAGATGCTAAGTATGGTATATCCTGGAATCACTCAACTTTTCTTTCAACAAACATTTATTGAGTATAAAGTGTGTGCCAGGCACCATGATAGGCCAAGAAGGTCCCCAAATGGGTATCACAAGTTCCTTCCATTCAGAAGCTCACAGCCAGGTAGGAGAAGCAATCAGAAACGCCATCACTGGCTGCTGTGCAGAGGGGTCACGTCTTAGTTGGAGACTTAGCCCACAGTCAGCATAGAAAGTGAATGCCAAATGGTCCAGAAAATCACCCCACCAACAACCCCGTGAATCAAAATCTAAATAACTTCCATTGGTTTGCATTTCAGCTAGAATTTCCTTTAAACATATTTTAAAATAAGGCAAAGGTGTATTTTGTAGGGGATGGGCAACAAAAAGATGTTTTTCTCTTTCTTCTTTTCTTGCTTTCTGTTTATTGAGCCTGTGCAGTTAAATTCATGCGAGTTAAATGTGCATGTATTGCAGCCCCTTGACTATCCCTAAAAATTAAAGTTTGCTTGAATATGTAAAGTGCTTTGCAAGCACAGACAACACAAGTTTCAACTCTGCACTAAGTGGTGGAGGGGTAAGAGCTTCCTGAATGTGGGGAACAGCATGGCACAGGCCTGTTGCCATGGGGGAATAATGTGGCTTACTAAGCATGATCTAGAGTTTATGTCTGGAGCAGGGACGGGGGCAGCGGAGACCAAGAAAGGACCAAAACGCACCCCATTGCCAGCACAGCTGGGGAAAAGAGTGTCAGGAACATGGTGTTCACTCCCTGGCAACCCTCACCCTCCACCCTCCCTGTCTTCCTTGGCCACTTCCCTCCACTGCTAACTACTTCCTGAAATGGCCAGATATTTCATTCTCTGTCCCAGTTGCATTGTGCTGGCTCTGACTCACAGAACGTTGTTTTCTAGTTGAAGACAAGGATGTGTTTCTATTTCCTAAGCCTCTTTTCAGCTAAGGATCAGCAAGTCATTTTGGAGACGTTAAATCCCTACTAACCTATATTAGCCTTAAATGTAGGTGGGTCTCATGTTTCTATTGAACAGTTAGACTGTGGCCCAGTTACCCTCAGGGAACCCAGAAACCAGGATGGGAACCCTGTCCATGAGCCTGGATAGAAACCTAGATGGTGTTCCACCTTCTGCCTTGTCATTCAGACCAGGAAATGGACACATCCAGGAACCATGGAGATACTGACTTCACCTCCCTGGAAAGAAAAGAAAAGTGATTTCCATATCTAGATGCCTCTGGAGAAATTAAAGAAGTGATAGTGAAATTTCTGGAATTTCTTTAAGATAACATGTACTATACCTAAAGCCTGAAGAGATATTTTATCAGCTAGAATTAGGTCAGGTCACATAGAACAAAGAAACCAAAATAACAGTGTATTAAACAAAATAGGAATATATCTTCCTTTGAAATATAAGTCTATTATAAGCAGTCCAGGGCTGGTAGAGTTATGCAAACTGTCAGGGACCCAGATTTCAGTCTTAATACTTTGTTATCTTCTCTGTGTGGGTTCCACCCCATCATTTTAAGCGGCTGCTCAAGCTCCAGCCATCACATCCACATCTAGAGCAGAGGAAAAAAGAAAGGAAAGATGAAGGAGGAGCAAAAACGGTGCTTGACAATTATCTTATAAAGCCGTTTCCTGACAGTTGCCATATATGTATATCACTTCTACTTACAGCACTTGGCCAGAACTTAGTGGAGTCTGGGAAATATTGCCATTTCTCCTGTCTGCATAATGAGAATAAATACTATTTATTTAGGTTCTGCATAATGAGAATAAATACTATTTATCGCAGGTGCTGCCACAAATCCAGCAAGATCCCAGCGCTGTCCCTGTGATCAGAGTTGACACACCCTTGCCATTTCCCTGTCATGGGTAGCAAAGAGGTCTGTGCCTCAGAGAATCATGTAACAGTGACAGGGGCCTCTCCAGACTGTCATTCAATCCCACAGCTCCTACTCATACAGCCCGATCGCTGTGATCTAATTCTCACTGGTTCTTATTTAAATGCTGGGGAAAGGAGTGGTCAACTCAATCTGCCACCACACTAGGCCTTCAAGTTTCTCGAGCCCCCTGACATGGACAAAACCTACCTCTTGGAGTCCCCTCCAAATGACATACCAGTCACCTGTCCAGGCAAAGCCATAGATGTCAGGGCTCTCACAAAACTGCTTTGTCAGATTCCTGATTTTTTCCCCCAGGCTCTCGGGTGTTTGGATGCTACATCAGAGGCACCTGGCATCTTCTTGAGCAATAGTGAGCGTGGGTTTCCTCTGCCAGTGGACACAACATGTGTGAGTGGTAACTGAGGAAGCAGCAGGGAAGGAGAGGAAAGGCAGCTTGTGCAGAGAAGTAATGAGCAGAGAGGAGGAAGGAAATGGGTGGGCAGCCCTGCACAAATACGTGAATGAGTCCAGTTTCCTTCTGGCCCTTCCCTATCTTGGGATACAATCCCTTTCACTTATTCTCATGTCCACACCCCTTGGAGCTGCCACCCTGAGGGTCCTTCTTAGCATTGCCATGACCAACATTCCTTCCCTTTGTTGGAATCAAAAGAAACATCTGCTGTACCGTCTTGAGGGACTCACATAAACCAGCGCTTAAATAATGGCTAGAAAATTGTAGGCTCTCAAAATATATTCTATTTACCCATCTCCCCAACAGCTCTGATAAGCTTATTCACATCCGTAATGATTAAGAGAGGAATGTCTCTTAATGTAAATATGTAGGGGTGGTCCTTCACTCCTGGTTGATTTCTGCTTTCACATGGCTCATGTCTCATGGCTCATGTAAGAGAGATTTCTAAGCCCAAACTCAAAGAAATATTAATCCCCGTCAGTGGAATTCGCAAAAGGAAAAGAATTGGGTCGGAAGAGCCCTTGCAGGACTGGGGTGGGGTTCCAGGGCCCCAGCAGGAAGGGAGGAGAGGAAGCATAACGCTCATTCCCATCACCTCTCTGGCCTGTGTCCAGCACAGCATCCTGCACTAAGGAACTAACATTAATGAATAAAAAGGTGACAGGAGGTTTAATGAAGGGTCACCTTACAAAGCTGTGGGTTAAGTTTGAGAGGCCCAGGAAGGACAGTGAGCATGCAGGGGTCAACAATGTGGAAATCCTTTTCTTTTTTGTTTTCATAGAGTTGGGGTCTCACTATGTTGCCCAGGCTGGAGTGCAGTGGCTGTTTACAGGTACAATCCCACTACTGATCAGCATGAAAGTTTTGACCTGCTCTGTTTATGACCTGGGCCAGTTCACCCCTCCTTAGGCAACCTGTGGCCACCCCGCCTTCCCTTGCTCCCCTCCGCCATCCCAGGAGGTCACCATATTAATGCTGAACGTAGTGTGGACACTCAGTTGCCACAGTGCACTATAGCTGAGAACTCCTGGACAGAAGCCATCCTCCTGCCTCAGCATCCCAAGTAGCTGGGACTGCAGGCACCTGCCACTGAGTCTAGGAACAACGTGGAAATCCTTACCATCTCTCAGCCTGAAGGGACAGAGTGGCCAGCTCTGCACAGAGCTGTGGCCATCAGCGAGGGGCCCTTGGTCAGGAGCCATGGCATTTGGTAGATCAATATAGGTACTGCCCAACACACGCCTGGCAGGAGGGAATAAATACCTGGACTCTCTCCTCCTACTTTATGATCATTCATCAGGATCACCCACTGGCCACACCCATAGGAAGCCGAGGGTCCCAGGGAGCCTGAGAACCCCAGGGCAGGGTGGAGAAGGCAGAAGTGGACCTGGAGGACAAATGGAAAATCTAGCACAGTAGCCTTTAGAAGTCATTCTGCAGATTGAGAGACAGACTAATGTGCACATAATTCTAATAAAAAGCAGTGAGGTAAGACCATAAGACCAGGCAAGATGACTTCATGGGAGGGGGGGGGAGAGGACCCCCACCCCCCGCCATGGCTACAGGAGATAAAGTGGGATCATTATCAGGACCACTCACTGGAGTATTTTAAAAGATTTAGGGCTGGGCGGCCCTGTGGCTCAAAGGAGTAAGGCGCCAGCTCCATATGCTGGAGGTGATGGGTTCAAACCCAGCCCTGGCCAAAAACTGCAAAAAGAAAAAAAAAAAAAAAAGATTTAGGGCTGAAAAAAGTAAAATGGGACAGAGCGGGATGGCAAGGTCATGAATAGAATGTATCACCTGACTCATTTTGTAACACTGTTGTGTTCACTGGCTGCTGACAGGTCCTTAGCATGGTCTGGAGGTCTTGGAATTCTTAGATCAGATATAACTATCTATCGAAATAACTCTACTTTCCTCCCTCCACTTCCCTCACCTCCCTCCCTGTGGTAGGCTGTATGCTGGGCCTTTGCTCCCGGTTGACTTCTTCTTTCACATGTCGACTATCCTTTCCTGACCCTCTTGGAGGGAGACTGTTGCTTGGGGAGCAACCATTATTACTTAGTGGGGTTTGAAGGTTTTTCAACAGGAACAAGCCGTGTGGACAGAGGAGGGGAAGGGAAGATTGGGGTCCTGGAAATCCTGGACAGAAGGTAAAGACTGCAGAGAAATAGGGAAGGGGCCTCTCTGGGAGGGAAACGCATTAAAATTGCAGCTCACGTCTCTGTCCTTTCTCTGCTTCCATTGGGAACAGGTGCAAAGGTGGTGGAAAAACTATCTCCACGGTTGGAGGCGAAGCCTTCTCTCAGCTCACTTGACCCAGAACTGACCCCTGCAAAGATTAAAACTGGGAACTCAGCAGTGCACAAGATCCATTCAAGTAGTCCTGGAACCATGAAGCAAGGCAGACAGACCCTGGACATGTGGCATGAATTCCTAGCGGTTGCCCTTGCCAAACACCTCCTTCACCCCATCTATAGGGACCTGCCTGTTTATTATTTATCTTTCCCTCATTCTGCCAGTGGTCAGAGACCTGATTGCATCGCCCTTCTGAGAGCTATTTTTCACTCTGTTCCTTCTCTGTCCCTTGGAGCCACCTGGCCTCCCTCTAGATTCCTGTTTTTACTGAGTGTCTACTGTATGGTAGACAGTGCATCTTATTGCTTTTACGGCCTCTCCTCCCTTCCCCATGAGTCCTCAGGGTCTCTGTCTTGTCCTCCATTTGCGACAGCATGGTGGTTAAGAGCATGAACGACAGACCGCCTGGTGCTGAGATCTGCTCCTGCCATCAGCAGCAATGTGATTTTGGACAAGCTACTTAACCTCATTAAGCCTTAGGTTCCTAATGTGTAAAATGAGAATGATAAGTGTTCTGATTTTGTAGTATTCTTGTGGAAATTGTTATAAATGAGCCAGTATGTGTCAAATGCTAGGCCCCACGGCTGGCCCAGTGTGAGTTCTCAGTAACAATATACTTTTAGTGTTGTCATTGTTGGGATTATTATTATCAAGACATAGTGTAGTCCTCTCTGGAATATTGCGTGCTGATTTCATGTATGAATTGCTTTCTATGGTTGGTTACAAGCATAGCGAATACAAAACAATTCTCAGGTTTATCTTTCCATAAAACTCCTTTTTCCCAAAAGAGGGGTCGAGGGTGGTTTCTCACATCATTAAAGCTTCTTCTAGAGTAGCAGTTCTCAACCTGTGGGTTGCATCCCCTTTGGGGGGCTCCTGCATATCAGATATTTACATTACAATTCATAACAGTAGCAAAATACCAGTTATGAAGTAACAACGAAAATAATTTTATGGTTGGGGGTCACCACAACATGAGGAACTGCATTAAAGGGTCACAGCATTAGGAATGTTGAGAACCACTGTTCTAGAGCTTCCTCATAATCAGTGAACCAACTTACATTGGCATTAAAGGTCCTTAGAAATCATTAGCCCATGGAGGCCATTTACTGGATGAAGAAAAAGAGAGACTTACAGATTATGATCACATCAAAAGTGGGGGCAGCCTAGACTAGAAACCATTTCTCTTAAATTCCAGTGAGACATGCTTCCTACCCCACCAGGATTTCGAGTGTCTTTCTACCTACCAATCCTCATTATCTATCAATCAATAGCCTATGTATCCTTATCTAATCTAGTTCATCTATTTGAGTCTTATCCCCCTAATTTAAATTTTCAGATCCCCAGTTTGTAACAGTGACAGCTGAGCTGCTCAGGCTTCAGGGGAAGCAGGGCCCAGCTCCCTGCCCACTGGCTGTCCCTTGGCCCTCTGCAGCAGCCCTGAGACCGCCCACATTACTGCCTTATCAGCGCTGTGCATCTGTTTCTTTGACATGGTTTCCAACTTAACTTTTCTAACCAGTTTTTCTGGAATTCTCGAAGCTGTTCTGTCTTAAAAGGGGGTTGTCAACTAATACTCTCCATATGATACACTGTAAAGGGAGAGGTTTTTGGACAGATGACCCTGAACTTTGGTCTTTCCAAGGATCCTGGAAGCCAGCTTGACTCCAGTACTAGCCAAGGTTCTGTAGGATGGGAAGGACCCTAAAACAAACAAGCCTACACCCCACGTTCATCAATCCAAATATTTCTGTCCTCAGCTTGCAGCACACCCAGGATCAAGTTCCAAAAATTCCATTTAATTTTCTTAGCTTCTATATTTACTTGGTTACAATTGGGCCAGAAGGGGCCTTGGCACCAGAATTCTGCAAGGAAAAGGCTTGTTTTCTTGAACTTTGTTGTCCAATTTTGCAGACATTGTAGGTTCAGATAAGGTTGTGGGTGGCCCATTCATTCTTTCTACATGTTGTTCTAAAATGAACCCAAACACTGTCATCTTCTGAGATCCCCTAGTCAATTGGTGGCAAGGACGAGGGGACATTCCTCATTTTAAAGCCAAGTTCTCCTAAAGTTCATCTCTTCTCAGCACTCTTTCTTCCAGCTGTGTACTTCTCTCTGCCTACAGGTTGGGAGCAATGGCCTGAGCTTCCTCTGGTCCCTGAACAGCTTCTTGAAGGCCTCTGTGCCTACACTCTGCTTGCTCCCTGAGGAGGTCAAGGGGAGTTTTTTTGAGGCGTTGCTTTCTTTCATAGTTACTGCTTCCTTTTAAACCACCAAGCTCTGCCCCACGCAATTGAGCCTTCCGATGCAGGGGTTACAATAGGGCAATGTAGGTACTATCTCTTCTATCTCAGTTTGCTGTCCTTTTGAGTGTGTGTGTGCACACGCATGTGTTACAGGGGGAAGGGTAAGTTTAAAAGTAACCCATTATCTTCTAAGCTCCCTGAGATCAGGGAGCATATCTCTCATGCTTAGCGCTGTATCCTCTGGACCTGCCATATACCTCATACATAGTTAACACTGAGTAAATACTGGTTGAAGGAAAAATGAATGTCTGCCTTACTGTATCAGTATATCTCTCCTGGAGTTAGAAAGTAAACTCACCTCTGAGATCCAGGACATAGACTGATTGTATCTGTGGAGACTTGTCAGCAAAGAGACCAATGCTGTGGTTTATTTCAGGGGATGCTATGAGTTCTTAATGTGTAAAATGATCCCATACTTCATGGCTCAACAGTCCAATTTTTTATATAGATTTCTGTGGGCTTGAGTGTTATTTGTTCGGCAGCTGTTCTGTATGAGAGTGCTAATGTTTACCTTGGGTTTGCTGGTAAGATTGAACAGCAAAGTTTGAGGGTAATAGCATTGTTTCTGGAGCCAGAATGAGTTCTAACCTTGATTTCACAATTTACCATCTGGGTGACTTGAATAAAGTATTTTATCTCTCAGTGGGCTTCCTTTTCTGTAAAATGGGGATAACCTACCTCTCAAACTCACACACATTGAGTGCTATTGAGTTTGTGAGCTCTCCAGCCAAGCACTAACATACAGAAACACTCAACTAATGAGGTTCCTCCCCTCCCTTCTCTTCTCCTTCCTAAAAACAAGGTCCTAAGGAAGAAGTCAGGGATTGGGGTGGGGGTGAGGGTTTGGGGAAGTGGTGATAAGAACAGCGGGTGGTAAAAATAAATCTTCTTATGGATTAAAAATTCATCTGGGATTAGCTCCGTTGACTAATATTGCCTGATTGGCATGTAAATCAAGTAAACAGGGAAATATTATTTTTTTTCTAATTATTAATATTTTAGCTAAACAACTTAACAGGTTTTATACAGTGCCTTTGTGAAAATTCAAAAAGGTACGTTTACTTGGGGTATCATCACGCAGGTGATTGCCTGACATTAGACTGTGCCTTTGGGAACAGGTGAGAAAGTGCCATTTTCTCTGGGCAGATGCAGCTCTGAGCTGGGATGCACAGGTGGATAGGAAATGCACAGGCCAGAGATCAATTCTCATTTACCTCCTCAGACACTTGGCTCTGTGCAGTGAACTACCTGCCCAACTACATGACATGGGCCTGCCACCCCAAGAGATAATTTGCAGTCACTGGGCTCAATCTTGGGCTTAGTCATTAAATATAGTAAAAATTTGTGGGGGAAAATTCACTGTTTAAGTCAAAAGACCTGCTCAAATCATTTCCACTACTAACTCTGTAACCTAGAGCAGGCTAATGAGACAGGTATACATTCCAAACTCCACTTTCTACATCTATAAAACAGTGATAATAATACTGTATTTGTAAGCTATTACTGCATAACAAATTATCTAAAATTCAGCAGCTTACTAAAAGAATAAGCATTTATTATCTCACACAGTTTCTGTGGATTAGTTCATGGTGAAGATGTTGATGAGTCAATTAATAGAACACAACATATCAATAGGATGAAAGCCCAAAAAGCCCATGATCATCTCAATAGATGCAGAAAAAGAATTTGACAAATCCAAAACTCTTGATAAAAGCACTCAATAAACTGGGAATAGAAGGGAATATCCTCCACCTGGTGAAGGTGAAAAACCTATAGCTAATACCATATTAATGGTGAAAGACTGGATGCTTCCCCCTAAATATCAGAAACAAGACAAGAGTGTTGCTCTTAACACTTCTATTCAGCATCACCTTAAAGGATCTAGCCAGGGTAATTAGACAAGATGAAGAAATAAAAACCATTCAGATAGGAAAAGTTGAAATAAAACCATCTCTATTCACAGATGTCATAACCTTGTATGTAGAAAATCGTAAGGAATCCACCAAAAAACTTTTAGAACTAATAAATGAGTTCAACAAGGTTGCAGGATACAAGATAAATGTACAAAAATACATTGCATTTCCATACATTTGAAACGAACAATCCAAAAACCAAATTAAGAAATCAATTCCATTTATAATAGCTTAAAATAAAATACTTAGGAATAAATTTAATAAAAGAAGTGTCAAATTTATACTCTGAAAAACTACAAGATGTAATTGAAAGAACCAAAATAAACTCTAAATAAATGGAAATCATTCCATGCTTGTGGATTAGAAAACTTAGTATTGTTAAAATGGCAATATTCCCCCAAATGACCTATAGGTTCAATAAAATCTCCAACAGAACCCCAACTGGTTTCTTGGTACAAACTGACAAGCTGACTAAAAGCCATAAAAAATTGCAAGGAATCAGAATAGCCAAAATAATATTGAAAAAGAAGAACAAAATTGGAGGACTCACACTTTCTGATTTCTACACTTAATATAAAGCAATAGCAATCAAGACAGTGTGGCAGTGGCATTTAGACTAGTGAAATAGAACTGAGAGTCCAGAAACACACCCATAAACATGAATATGGTTGACTTATTTTTGGCAAAGGTACCAACACTATTCAATGGGAGGAAGACGAGTCTTTTAAAGAAATGCTGGAACACATGAATATCCACATGCAAAAGAAAAAAGTCAGACCCTTACCTCACACCATATATAAAAATTAATTCAAAATGGATCAAAGACCTCAATACAAGAGTTAACAATGTAAAACTATTATGAAAAACATAGGAATACATCTTCATGACCTTGAATTTGACAATGGATTCTTAAATATGAGTCTAAAAACATGAGCCACAAAAAAATAGACAAATTGGACTTCAAAATTAAAATAGTTTTGCACTTCAAAATATACTGTTGAAAAAGGAAAAAAGATAATCTAAGAAATGGAATACAGTATTTACAAATCTTATATTTGATAGGAGACCTGTATGTAGGCTATATAAAGAACACATGTAAATCAATAATAAAAAAAAACTCAGTTAAAAAATGGGCAAAGAATCTTAATAGACATTTCTCCAAAGAAGATATACAAATGGCCAATTACACATGAAAAGATGCTCAACATCATTAGGCATCAGGGAATATGTGTCAAAACTGCAACAAGATGCTATTTCACATCCACTAGGGTGGCTATAACCAGAAAGTCAGATAACAAGTGTCAGCGAGTATATGAAAAATCAGAACCCTCATATACTTGTTTTGGAAAGCACTCTGGAAGTTCCTCACTAAACATAGAGTTACTAAATGGCCTAGTAATTCTACTCCTAGGTGTATACCCAAGAGAAGTTAAAACATATATCCTTACAAAAAGTTGTGTATGAATACATATAACAGCATCAGTTATAATAGCCTGAAGTTGGAAACAATCCAAATGTCTATGAACTGACGAATGGGTACACAAAATGTGTTTACATACAATGGAATGTCATTCAGCCATAACATGAAATGAAGTTCTGATACATGCTACAACATGGATGTACTTGAAAACATCATGCTAAATATAAGAAATCAGTCACAGAATACCACATGCTATATGATTCAATTTATATGGAATGTCCAAAAGAGGCAAATCTATAGAGACAGAAACTGACTTAGTGGTTGCCTAGGGCTAGGTAAGCTGAGGAGGCAGGGAAGTGATAGAAAAAGAACGTGAATTTTTTCTTTTTTTTTTTAAGGTGAAGAATGAAAAATCAGTTATGAAATCAGTTATGAAAAAATGTTTGGAGCAGCTGCAGTTATCTGAACTCATCATAGAGAATGGAGAATGCACTTCCAAGTTGCTCACGCCTGCTGTCGTCAGGAGGTCTGAGATCCTCATTATGTGAACTTCCCTGCTGGGCTGCTGAGCACCCTCACAAGATGGCAGCTGGCTTCCCCCACCCAAGAGAATGTGAAGCACAAGCTAAAAAGTCTTTAATGACCTAACCTTGGAGGCCACACCCCATCATTTCTGCAATATTCTATTGCCTGTATAGTCAGTCCTATTCAGTGTGGGAGTGGCTACAGAAGGGCATGGATACCAGGAGGTGAGAATCATTTGGAGCTGCTAGCTATGCAAATACCTGCCTCAAAGAGCAGCTTTCATTATCAAATGAGGTAATGGGTAAACAACATTGTGTAAATTTTAGCCTGCTATATAAATATTAAATAATATTCAATTTATCATTGACCTGGATTAATTGTCCAAAGCTAATTAATTGCATTTTGCTGATAAATGTTTGCTGCTTTAGTTGCTCAGAACTAGTGTCCAATTATCTGCCCAATTGAGGTGCATATTTGAGACTATGTGTTCTTATGGGCATTTAGTTGAGGGGGGATACATAGACATGAGGAAAAAGCAGGGTTCCAGGATTTACCAAGGGTGAGACCCAAAGGACCACATCCAGCTCAACTGCAGCCCTGCTTGTCAACCCAGTACCTCATTTGTCTCCTCACAGTTTTATTATGTGGGCTGAAACGCGGCAAAAGGTATGTTGCAAAATTAACAAAGAGAAAGGGAAAAGAAACTCAGGACTTTTGAGTGATTTTCCCTGGGTAAGTGTTCGGGGAAGGACACTTTGCACCCCAGCTTGTGTCGGATCTGGTCCAGCTACAGGCCAGCCCCAAGGGTGCAGTTTCAGACAGGATGGAGATGAGGGTGTGGTAGAGAGACTAAAGCCAGATGTCTGAGTGGCCGGCAGCTCCCTGCCTTTGTGGCTGCTCCTCCCTCCCAAGTTTGGGGCTTCAGAAACACAACCCTCCCTAGCCTTTAAAGCCCAGGACAGCTGTGCCTCCCAAGCTGTTCTCTGGTATCTGCTGGCTGTGATTCTCTCACAGGCAACATGTAGAGTGTAGGTTCAACACAACTACAGGACTGCCATCACAGGTTCACAAGTTAAGGCAGAGTCTGGTTATTAAGATAGTTTTCTTAATTGTCCTGAATGTTTTTTTTCTAACTTTCTGAGTCTAATCTATTCTTCATCTCCAGGGGCTCTCTTGGGAGAAATCTAGTCTCCCATTCTTTTAGTCCAAGCTTCCTCCTTCAGTTCCCTAAGCAATCTATTATCTCACCTATCCAGGTATTCTCCTTTATGATTTTGCAAATATTGGTTAACATATGTGTTAGACATTTCTAGACTGTTCAGGGATCTTATCTTTTGTAGTTGTGTTAGTGATGCTATCATCATTTAAAGCCCAATGAAATGGACACATGACAGGCAGAGCAGTTTGCCTTGTTGCAAACAGCTAGTAACTGGCTCCCCAGTTTAGGTTCTTTAGTATTCCTCCTGACTCTGCCCCTCTTTTCTTTCACCCCAGACACTAGGGTTTTCCTTAACCTACAATACCACTGTTCTTCCTTGGGGATATATGTAGAAATAGATAATGTTGTTACAGGCCATGGAAGCCGTTTTCCCGAAACACTGTCTCCTGGTCTGAGTCATAAACACCAGTCCAGCTCCTTGAGATGTTAATAAGAAGACAGAGTGAATACTGGGATAGCCAGAGACCGGTGTGGGAGGAGCTGATAATAACCCAAGATTATTTGCTCCAGAGGCCCCAGGTGAGCTTTGCAATCATTTTTACCTTCTAAAGCTCCTCTAGACTGTGCAGAGGGTACCTAAGTTGCTTTGGGCTCCATCCTGGTGTGGATTCCTGCCTCATGGGAGTGGGATGGGGGTGGGGTAGAAACTGGACCACCCTCCGTGGGCACATGGAGGTGGGAGGGAGGACCCACGGATGCCTTATGTAGAGATCTAATCACTCTTGTTATTTTGGGGCCCCCCTTATAGCACCTAGCACAAGCTGTCACACAAGTACTGAATCAATAGTTTTTGAATTTAATTAAATTGTAACCAATATTTTGTTTTCTTTGTTCCCCCTCCAGGAAACTTACCCTACAAATGAAATTATCCTACTCTACAAATGAAATTTATCCCTCACTTACTTTCTTCCTTCTCCTTTCCTTTCATCATCTTTTTTTCTCTTCTTTCTTACCTCTTTCTGTACCTCTGCGACATTTATATAGAATGTCAGAGCCCCTGCCAGTCTCCCAAACCCAACACAGGGAAGGGAAGAATATGAACAATGAGGTTTTCCCAAATAATCCTACTTGATCTGGAAGTTTCACCACATTACTGCCCACAATGCATATGAAATATAAATGATCACTAATTCATTTCACCCCAAATCCTAGTGTTTTGTTCTTCCTATTTTAATTTTCCCACTTCCTAGATTAAAAAGCTGTTATTCATAGTCCTGCACGCCCATCCCTGGAGGGAGCGGTTAGTAGGAGGAAGAAACAACACAACTTTTAGTTTCCTGTGGGTGGCCCCAGAGGGTGTCTGAGCAGATGTTCAGGGAATTAGCTTCTGCATTTATAAATTTGTGGCTGGATGACTTTGGTAAGATGTGAGTATTCAATAAGCTGCCACTTGAGCACATCTGCCCTCCTTTTCTACTTTTTTCATTTTAGTCCAATTCTATCATCTAAATGAGCTCTTCCACTTTCTGAGAGTATAGTTTCTGACAGTAATGACTACCATTGTCTAATGTTCAGGAAAGGTTTCAAAATTAGTTAGATTATATTATATACTGATACTTCTGTTTTCAACCAAGTCAGGGACTTCAAGGATGTCAGAAAAGTGTCATTCAGCAATTGGCTTCAAGAAAGTGATACATAGAAATGTCTTGGCCGATGTCTACAGTTTTCCTCGAAAATTTTATGCAAGTTTCCTCAAGACACAATGCGGTAACATAGCCCAACTATTCTTGCTTCTGTCTGCTTTGGAAGCAGAACATATTGAAGTGATGTGAAATTAGTTCTTTCTTAGGGAGAAAAGCCCTTTGTGACAAATGGCAGAGAAATCCAACCGCTGAAATAAAAACCCAACTCTTGATGTCAAACTCCTCCTCAGGGATTATTTGAGAATTTGAACTTGGCAATTTATTTAAAAGTGATCATACATTTATATATTATAAAGTGTTATGATTCCAAAGGATGGAAGGGAAGAAATATGCAGGAGAAAAGAACAAAAAGAATATCAACCAAGTGGAATCCAATAACTTTAAAGATCCCTAGGGAACGATTTTTTTTTTTTTTTTTTTTTTAAGACAGAGAAGTCCAAGGGAACTGTTTGTTCCATAAGAAAACAATATGGTTCTAATAACATAAGAAAAAAATGATCCTGATCCATGAGAAAGGGAATGGTAGAAAGAAAAATTATCTTGGCAGGGCCAAGAGTTGCTTTGAAATGATCTCAGAAGTGGAAAGTTTGCCAGGTTACCAGTGAAAAGAATGGAAAAAAGTGGAAATGATCTGCTTAGAAAACCAGAAAAGCCAAAGCAGGAAGTGAAATGCAACTAGCAAAGGACATAAACAGAAACAGAAAAATAAACCATGTATTACTTAATTACTTAAGACATAAATGAGAGATACAGAAAAACATCTTTCATTAGTGAAAATAGAAAGCTAAAAATAATAGATACTTAAATGCCAAAGTTAAAAATAATTTTAACTACAAAAGTCAATTCTTACCGCAAGTCTCTCCATTCATATGGTTGTGTATGCCTTTTTTTTGCAGTTGCCGGGGCTGGGCTCGAACCCGCCACCCCGGTATATGGGGCTGGCATCCTATTCCTTGAGGCATAGGCACTGCCCAGTTGCATATGCCTTTTAAAAAGCATTTTGGTGCTTATTCTTCTAGATGTGATCTGTAAGATGCAGCACTTAAAATGTGGCTAGTTCAAATTGAGATGTGTTATAAGTATAAAATACACACTAGATTATGAAACTCCTAATGAGTTTTTATGTTGAGATTATTATATTTTAGATAATCATGTTAATCATGTTAAATATAATATATTAAAATTAATTTGACCCATTCTGATTTTTAAATGTGGCTCCTAGAAAATTTAGAAGTACATGAGTGGGTCTTATTAAATTACTACTGGACAATGTTGTTTTACTTTTTATTCTGTATACATAGTAACCACAAAGGCTTTGCTAACTTATGGCAAATGTATTAGAAAAGGATCATCTGAAGTTAATTAAAATGAGAATCAGGGGGTGGTGGGAAAAAAATGATAATCAAATTTTCACCAAAGGTAGTTAAAAAGAATATGATATTTATCTTGAAACTGTGATAAAAATTATTATAAATATTTTAAATGAAATTTGTTATACTTGAAATTGTATACAAATTCTTAAGAAAAAAGGTCAATAAATAAAGTGATTTAGGGCGAGATGGACAGACTTTTTTTTCTAGAAAATGAAAGCTTAATGCTACATCTTTCACTTCACATTTCTCTTTGATAACACAATTATAAAAAGGATATGTTTGCAAAAGTATTTGAAGAGTTCATCAATTTCCTAGATGGTCTTCATGACATTTTAATGGTTAGATCATTTGTAGGGACCGTCCTATAGAGTCCCTGTTGACTTTCTCCTCAAATTTTATTGATCTAGCTATCCAGATCCTTATTTGCTGGTGGCTTTGCATATGATTTGTCCAAAGTCCTTCTCATATTTCATGAGGTCTTGCAACTATAGGGAGTTAGGTGCCAAGATGTGAGGAAGGAAGATCCCTGTAAATATTTGCAGAGCTAGGGTAACGCTGCAGACAGGTCTATACCATATATTGCCACTGAACACCATGTCGCTGTTATTTTTCAACATCTTTAAGAATTCTTTAAAAACATCACCTTAAATGAATGACTGCATAACAATTTCTCTTATGAGTAAACCATAATCTAGAATTTGTGGAATCATTCCCTCATTTTCCAATGTTTACATAGTTTTCTCCCTTTTTTTGCTATTAAAAACAATGTAGGAAATAACATTTCTGAACACAAATCTTTATACCTTCTTGGCTTTGTTTCTGATAGCTACCTAGAGGTATAAAAGTGTGGACATTTTTATCCAAACTGACAAGTAGTTTTCCTGATAGTAGTAGTTTATATTGTCTAGCAGTGCATAACTTCATGAATTCATACCCTTGCCAACATATTACCAAGAAAAATATTTTTGCTAATCTAATATGTAAAAATGACACTCATTTATTTTTCATTTGAATTTCTTTGATAATGGATTAAAAAATTGATGTCTTTCCAATATTGAGTCTTCCATTCATGAAAAAGTTCTATTTCTCCATTTATTCAGGTCTTTTCTTACTTTAACATTGTCATCTTCTCAATAAAGGTTTTGTACAACATTTACTACATCTCTAGAGATTGTGCAGTTTTTGTTGATTTTGTGAATGGGATGTTTTCCCCATTAAGTTTTCTAATTGTTTATTACCTATTTATAGGCATCTATTAACTTTAATAGCTTTATTGTTTACTTATCATACAATTCATTCATTTAAATTGTACAATGCAGATTGAGTGCAGTGGCTCACACCTGTAATCCTAGCACTCTGGGAGGCCAAGATGGGAGGATCCCTTGAGCTCAGGAGTTTGAGACCAGCCTGAGCAGGAGACACTGTCTCTGCAAAAAATAGAGAAATCAGCCTTGGTGTTGTGGCAGACACCTGTAGTCTCAGTTCCTCTGGAGGCTGAGACAAGAGGATCACTTGAGCCCAGGAGTTTGAGGTTGCTGTGAGTTAGGCTGACACCACAGTACTCTAGCCTGGGTGACAAAGTGAGACTTAGTCTCAAAAAATAAATAAATAAAAAGTACGATTCAATGGTTATTAGTTTAATATATTAAAAAAATATGTGCCCTTTCCACAGCCAATTTTATTAATAGAACATTTTCATCACCTTAAGAGGAAATCCAGAGTCCGTTTAGTTCTCCCTCATTCTCCTGTCCCTCTCCAGCTCCTCCAGCCCTAATCAAACACCGGTGTACTTTCCGTCTCTCTGTATTTCTCCCATCCAAGTACTAATCAGGCCTGACCCAGTTAGCTCCTGATACCTGATAAGACTGAGCACTCTCTGTGTGGTGTGGGCGTAGACGCTCTGATTCTCTACTTGGCCTTTCATATCAATGGAATCATACTCTGTGTGGTCTTTTGTGCCTTGCTTCTTTCACTTAGCATAATATTTTAAGTTTTTTTAAAGTTGTAGTGTGTTCCAGTACTTCATTTCTTTCTAAGACAGAGTAATATTCCATAGTATGAATAATTATTGTTGATTTTTAAATGTTGATTTTGCTTCTAATAACATTGCTGAATTCTTCTTTTATTGACATTAATTTTCTGTGCAGATTTTCTGTGGATAATCCTTCCCTCTGTCAGTAGGCGCAGTTTTATAAATTCCTTTTGCACTTTGTACACTTCTTTTTCTAATCCTTGTCTTTCTTATTTCATTGATTAGGATTCTAGTATAGAATGGAAATGCTGATGGAAACATCCTTGTCTTATTCCTGCCTTGAATGTAAATGCTTTCAGATTTTACCATGAAATATGATGTTATCTATAGGATTTTGGTTAACACACCTTTTGGATTAATAACATTTTATTTTATTCTTGATAAGTTTTTTCACGACAGACCTAAATGTTGGCTTTTTCCCATCTATCAAGATGGTCAAATTTCCCCCTTTTAATTTGTTGATGTCATGTGTTAATTAAAAGATTTTCTGATGTTTCATTCCACCTGATCAAACAATTCTTCAACATTTTTCAGTAGCCATTCAACATTTTCAATTATTCAACATTATTGATTGGTTGTTATGTCACATGTAGAAATACAAAGATAAATAGTCTCTTTCTTTAAAAAGTCTCCCATTTCATAGCCAGGCATTGTGGCGGGTGCCTGTAGTTCCAGCTATTAGGAGGCTGAGGCCAGAGGATTGCTTGAGCCAGAGTTTGAGGTTGCTGTGAGCTATGATGCCACTACCCTCTGCCCAGGGTGACATAATGAGACTCTGTCTCCAAAAAAGAAAAAAAAGTCTTCCATTTCCCTAGATAAGTAAGAGAATGGAGCAGGTGAATAACAAGTATTTAATGTTTACTATGTGCCAGGTACTCTTTTAGATACTGCAGAAATGTAATCTGATTTCATTTCTCTCCATAGCTTTATGGGATAAGTACAATGATTTTATCCATGTTATGGATTAGATATCTGAGGCCTATAGAATTAAGTGATTTGCTCAAAACCAGCATTCAAACCAAGACTTTCTGGCTGTAATACCCAGGCTCTTAACAATATGTAAGTGGCAGATATCATGGTTATTGAGAGTGTGGAGACCCATTTTAAGTTAGGGTGGGCGGGAGCTTTATGACTTCCAGAAAATGTTAGATCTGAGTGATCCTTCATTGGTGGGCGGACATGAGAGCACCAGACAGCAACTGAGCCCGGGGAAGGGAGAAGGAAGTGAGCAAAGTCCCAGAGTCAGGAAAGTACAAGAGATAGCCCAGGAACCAAAGAGCACACCTGCAGGCTGTGATGTATAAATTGTGTATAATGGTGTTGGAGAGTAAATCCGGAGGGAGTGGTTGGTGGATTGACCTTTGTGATGGGCATAGCCTGGAGGATGGGAGGCCAGGATCTCAGCAGGAGCTGGTGGCGAGCAACAGTGAGAACTCCTCACCTGCTCTTCATTGCTGTCGGGGCAGAGCCCAACCAAATCATTTATCCTGGGGGACCAGGCCCAACATAGCTGGCCCCTTGTTTCTCCCCCAGCCTCAGTTTACCCTTTGTCTGCTCAGCTCCAGCCTCACGGGTCTCTCTCAGTTTCTTGAACCTTCTGCAGTTTTTCTGATCAAATAGTCTGCATAAATTGTTTCCCTTGTTAGCAGTGTTCTTCCTCCTGTCAGCAGCCGACCTCCATTTGTCTAGTCATGGTTTAGTCCTTGACCTTGTCCTTCTCTTTTTACAGAGTACCATATTTTGCTGTATATAATGTGCTCCATCTGTAGTGCACACCCACATTTTGGGCCCAAACTTTCAAGAAAAAATTTTTTTTCTTTTAATTAAAAACAATTTTTTTTTAATTTTTAATTTCAGCTTGCTTGTTCATTCTTCTTCGTTTGAAGTACTCTTTTTTTTGTTGTTGTTCATTGTCTTCTTCTTCTGGTGATGCTCTTTCCCATTGCCTCCCCAGTAGCTGGGATTACAGATGCCAACCACGATGTCCGGCTGTTTTTGATGTTGTTAGTAGAGACGGGGTCTTACTCTGGCTCACTGCTGCTCATACTGGTCTCAAACCTCTGAGCTCAGGCAATCCACCTGCCTCAGCCTCCCACAGCGCTGGGACTACAGGCGTGAGTCACCACGCCTGGCCTCTTTTAATTTTTTAATTCAAATTTTTATTTGTCTATATTTAGGTACTTGTTTTTTATATTATAAATGAATATTGGCATTTATTTTTTAACATGTATAGTTAAAAAAATTTTAACATGTATAGTTAAAAAAAAAATTTTATGTAACAAATATTTACAAAACACCAGAACAGATACAAAATATTTGATATTTGTATTTTATATTTGATACAATATAAGAAATTGTATGTACCAGTAACACATTTATGATATGTATGCATCATAGAAGGCCAAGAGTTCTTTGTCACTGTCAATTATCAGAAGTATTGTCATTCTAGGGCTTCAGGTCCGCCCAGATCTCTGCTTGGCCCCTGTAGCCGTGACACCTTTCAGAAATGTCCAAGGTGGTGGGAGGCCACAGGTGAGCACACGGTGAGGGCAGGCAGGAAGCACACAGGCTGCAGGACACTGTTTGGGGGCTGCACTGCTCCCAGCCCTGTTGGTTGGCTGCTGGGATGCCAAGCCTCTGCCTGTCACACCCTGGGCACTGGGGCTGGCTGGGGGGCTGGGGTCTCAAGTCCTTCACTACCACATGTGCTGCTCTACCCAGCACTGTACCAAAGCGTCTCTTCATGGTGTCCCTGGGGGATGCAGACCAAGGCCTTAACTCACCTGCAGCAGGAGGGCCATGGGCTCACTCCCTGGTAGCTGTGGGAGAACTTGATTTTGTTGCAAGTTTAAAGCAAGTTCAACAAAACCTATTGCCATATTTCAGGGTATTATTTTGCATACAGATGTTGCTACTGCTGTCTAGAGTTACATTTTTAACACATAAGCATAAATAAAAGAATTAAAAACATTTACATAGAAAGGGAATCAGTACTATTCATGTATAATGTGCATGCTTATTTTTTCCTTTTTTATTCAGGCAAAACAATAGCATCTCATACATGACAAAATATGGTACTCATGTCAGTTTGTAGCTTTCCATTTAGTGTTTTCTTGAGGATTCTTTGTCTTCTCTGCCAGGTTATACATTGTATTGCTGGAGCAGGGGCAGTCTGTGTCTGTTTCTGCTTCTTTAGTTCCCAGCACAAAGCCCGGCACAGAGAAGGTGCTCAATAAACATTTGTTAACTGAATGAATAAAAGAATGATTTATCTGACCGAGGGAGGGTATGAAGTCAGCAGGAATAGGATTAGCAGGGAAGAAAGGAGATTGCAGAAGTTTTTAGAAAGAAGAATAGACTCGACTCAATGACTGGCTAAACATGGGGATGAGAGAGGTGGAAGAATTAGGAATGGCTCTTAAGTTTAGCCCCTAAGTGATTAGTTAAAATAAATAGGGAATCAAGAGAGATGATGAATTTATATATACATATATATATATTATTTTTCAGAGACAGAGTCTCAAGCTGTTGCCCTGGGTAGAGTGCTGTGACATCATAGCTCACAGCAGCCTCCAACTTGGGCTCAAGTGATCCTCTTGTCTCAGTTTTTTTGCTATTTTTAGTAGAGATGGGGTCTTGCTTTTGATCAGGCTGGTCTCAAACCCATGAGCTCAAGCAATCCACCCACCTCGGCCTATGAATTTCATTTTAAATATACAAATCACTGTGAAGACCCTGAGGAGGATGATATCCAAAAGACACTTGCAGGTCGGAATGGTCGTATGGGTTTATAGAGATGCTTTCAAAGGAAACCACCACCTGTTCTAGAAAATGGGTATAATGTACAAGGGAAAGAGAATAAACAGAATAGCAGAGGCCCTGGGAACTGGATCTTGACACTAGTTTATACGAAGGAGGCAATAAAGGGAAGAGGAGTTGACGCAGGGGACAGAGGAGCACATGGAGAGAGAGACATGAAGTCTGTGCTGTGTCACTGACACCTTGGGCCAGGTGAGCCCCACTGGGTGCAATGTGAACATGACGGAGAAGACGGACCAAAACGTAGGCCCTGGCCTTTAGACAGCCCTTGGTGACCTCTGATAGCAAAGTTTCTACAGCATTAGGTGTAGAAGAGACTGCTTGTCTCTCTTGCCACTGATGTGAGAAGTGTGGTAATGGAAAGGAAATAAAAACAGGATTGTAGAAAGAGTGACATAGCAGAAGAAAATCAAGGAACATTTCTCAAATTATCAGAAGTCTGAACATGCTTGTAAGCCAAGGGGAAAAACGTCTGTGGAGAGGAGAGAGCAAAGGGACTTGTGGGATGGAGAAGCGGAATGCATAGGGCTGGTGGCGCTTATTGAGGTAAGGAGAGTTCTGGAAGAAGTGAAGGAATAGGAGATATGGCTGACTTGAGTAAAAGAGGGTGCCTGTCTCTGAGACTGAAAGGGCCAGAGTCTCTGGAGACAGAGAAAGAGGGTGAGGCATCAACATCAGGCAGGGAGGAGGTGATCATTTCTCATCAAGGCTGCAGAAGTACTGAGGTGGTGGTGAGGAGGGACAGAGTGTGTGAAGGGTATAGAGTCCTACAGAACAAGCACCTGCAGCAGTCTGCAGACGGGGGAAAGGATGAGTTGCTGTCCTGGAGCAGGCTGCCAGGAGTGACACAGCCTCTTTCAAATGCTCTAGACCCATGAAAACAAAAAAAAGAAAGAGAGAGAGGAAAACAAGGTATTCAGGCTGTCATGGAGCAGCAGCATTGTGGGACTGGGTTCACAGCTGGCCCAGCCACGACCCGCCCCATCTGTGCCCCTCTGAGGGCTGTGGGAAGCGGCGCTTTCCTGTGTACACAGGTGGGGGAGCACACATTTCCAAAACCCAGCCCCACCTCTGGCCCTTCCCAGATGGGGACACCCTTCCTTTGGGCTGTGAACTCTACCGCACAGTCAAGCTCAGGGCAGTCTGAAGCCAGTAATGAAAAGCCCTCACATTTCCTCTCATAACAATTTCGAAAGGGCTTTCCCCAAATATGGTCTCATTTCATTCTCATGGCCCCACAGCATTATTGTCCCCAGATGACAATCATTGAATGTCTTGAGTGAGGCCAGACAACTAATATGTATCTAGGCCTGTTGATTTGAAAGCCCATCAACCACGCCGCATTGTCTGTGCCTGACTGATCCATGTCGGGGGTAAGGAGGTGGGCTCTGGGATGTGGGGGATGAGAATGGCAAAAGTCCAGCACCAGCCATGCAGCCTTGGCTCGCCCAGGGTAGATGCCTCTATCCGTGGGGTTGGGAAGCCATCCATCCCCATTTCTGCTAGAAAGAACTGATGGTGCCTATAAACCAAAGATCCTTGGGAAATAGAAGAGGAACAGGCCATTCATGTGTGTTTGGTGATGGTGGTAGTGACTGGGATATGGACAGGGAGGAGAAATGTCTAAAACTATACTTGTCAAGGCTTAGCCAACCTCATTGCTTAAGACCCACGAGGAAATAGCTGACTTCCTTCATCCCTATCTTCATCCTCAGAGGCAGATCCACTCCCCAGGGAAGGGCACTAGGATATGTGGCCCTGGGCAAGTCACTTTGTCTCCTCTCTGGGCTTGGGCTTCCTTTCCTGGAAAATGGCAACGTTGGACTAGATTCCTAAGGTCTGATTAATTTGAGTAGTTTCTGAGTCCGGGATTCTTAGGAAAATGGAAATGATTAGAGCAGGAAGAGAAGAGTTTCTTCCTGGTGACCTGGGTTCAAGCTGTGCTTTCCCACAGCGGCAGTGAAGTCTTCAATGGATCTGTGAACGACCATCATTTTCTTAGAGGTAGAGTATGCCCTTGTCCTCTATGCAAAACTAGCTAACTAGCCAACTAGCCATCAAACTAACTAACCTCCAATCAACCAACCAGCCAACTAACCAACCAACTAACTCATGAACAAACAAGCTAATGAAAACTCACACCTGAGCAGCAGGCGAGTGCAGGGAAGAAGCCTTTGCGAATATCCTCTTCTGTGCCAGACAGTGACAGGGCTAAATCTAAAGCTCCAGCGGCTGGATGGCAGCCCTGACACAACCTGTAACTGCTCAGTGCTCCTCAGCTTGCAGGGCAAAGGCGATTTTGGTTTCATGCAGCTGTGCCAAGTGTGGAGAGAGGCCTCGCGTGCACTTTCAGTCATGTGACCTGGTGACTCAGGCCCTTTCTGGTTCCTGCTTGTCAGAGTCTGGGAACCAGAGAGGAAAGGTAAGAAATGATGTTGCAGTGGCTCTCCTGGAGGGTCTGGGCTTGAGTAATAGCATGTTGTTGTACGGGCCACCCTGAACCTTTTTATGTGAGCATAATAAAATTGTCTTCTAGCCACAGAACTGCCACTTGGACATGACATTTCCAGAGCTCATGTGTTCCATCTCCTCACTCCAACAGGAATAAGCCAAAATCATCCGAGGGAGACAAAAAAAAAAAAACTCCATTCCACCACTTCCTCTAATGAAATAATTTGGTAGTTAGCCACCCCATCACTAAAAATATTTTTTGTTCTAACCTGAATCTCCCCTGCCACGTTTAAGCACTATTCCTCTTACTCTGGTAGACAGAGTGGAAAATTTGTTCCATGGATGGTAGAATGTCTATCTTACCTTAAGAGAAGATGCTAATTCCAACTTTATTTTTTCTTCTCTGTCAATCGAGAACCTCTGGTCTTTCAATCTAGATTTCAAATTTACCTCATTCAAGAATCTTTCACTGTTGAACCCCCTCCTTTCTATAGAAGAGACCAGAGCACACAAGCTCTGAGTTTATATTTATCTCATGCATTTGTTCTTGTTAATGTGTTATTTGGAAAATACTTTGAGTCTATTTCGGGTCCAAGTCCTCTGTATTTCCAAGTAGGATATATTTTCTTTAATGCTACTACGATGTTGTGACAAGTCTTGGAGTCAGAAGTCTTGGATTTGTCATTTTCTGGCTGTTACAAGAGGCAGCAGGTTCTTCAACCTGGGAGAAGCTCAGTTCACTTCTCTGGAAAATGCAGAGAATGGGGCTTTAACTCTTGGGATCACTGTGCAGATAAATGGAGAAATGTATATGGAAGTTTTGAGGGTGATGTTTTGAACTTAATGGTGACCCATAGACATTTGTTCATACACTCTAAAGGCAGGACCTATATTTTCTATTTCTATGGTTTTTCTCGACCAGGCCTCAATCGCCCAGTTGTGCCTACAGGAAACCCTTAGTGAGTGCTGCATGCTGTCTCTCTTTTTTATTAGCCGAGGACAAGCAAGCTGGGAAGGCCTAAGGCCATTGTATGGTCTGGGTGAAGTCCCAAGAAGTCCCGGATGGAGGATCTCCCTCCAGGTAGGTCAAAGAAGGTCAAAGAAGTGTGTGTCTCTGAGCTGGGGAACCACGTGAGGCAAGATCCGTGGAGTAGGAATCCAGGGAGAATAGAAAAACAGAGGATTGGTCTTCAAAGATATGTCTGGGGCAGATGCCTTCAAGATAAACTGTGCAGGGGGTGTTCCTATTAAGAGAATCTGTCTCTCCTTAACTTCCCCAGCTCTGAGAGTTCACCTTTGAGCTGCCTCGTCTATATTACTGCGTCATTTCAACAGACTGGTTTCCGGTCCTTATCTGTGACAGGTGGGGTTTCTTTATCTACTTGCTCAGTTTAATTACTTAGGAGGGTCAGATGTAGTTATTAATGCCAAAATAATTTCTTTTCCCTGAAAAACATAGGATCTTGCCTCCTCCTGGTTCCTTGGTCCTCCCTGTACCCATGGGTCAGAGGCCCATGAGATGCTGCAGTGATGCTCCATAGTCCAGGTGACACAGGGCAGCGCTGATCCAGTTTGACTCCAGTGTGAAGGGGGCAGGGATTGCTCAGGGACTGAAGAACCTGCTTCGCCAGGGTTCTGTAGAAGGAAACGGTGTTTGGGAGGGAAATGGGCTGGTAGCCCTGGGATAAACTAAGCCCAGAGATTACTGAGGGCCAGGGAGGGGTTTATTTATAGAGGGTGAGGCTTCCTCTTTTTCTCATCAGGCCAGGAGAATGGGGAGATAAGGGAAGGGAGTCTGCTGGGAGTTCAGATCCACTCTATAGCCCACCTCTGTGGTCAAAGCACTTGTGGCCACTGGCAGAGCAGCTCCTTTGGTTTTTTGGCACTGATGCCTTAACCCAGGGTGGGGACAAGGTGGTAGATCAATGCTTGTGTGTGGTGACTTGTGTTTTGTGGAACCTCAGATGCAGAAAGCCGAGTTAACCTCGGCTACACTGTCATTAGCAGACTGTGCAAGGTAGCATGCTGCTATTCCCCCGTCCTCACCCCTCCCCCAACTTAATGACTCTAATGGTGGAAAAAGTGCCCTGTGCAAGTGTGGACCCTGGCAAGAGCTTCTCCGGGCATATACCAGCCTGGGGCTCGCTGGGCCATAAGGAACATGAATACCTAATTTCACTACATCCTGCCCAGTTGCTCTCAGAAGGGCTGTGACAGAATGAGCCCGTTTCCTTGAATCTTCCTCGGAACTTGGCTTTCTAATCCTTGTAGACTGGAGGTGTGTAAAGTAGTATATCACTGCTTGAACAAGAGGCATAACTCATCTCATACCTGGTATCCATTCTTTAAATTGTGTATTATAGCCAGGCCTGGTGGCTCACACCTGTAATCCTAGCATTCTAGGAGGCCAAAGCAGGAGATCCATTGAGCTCAGGAGTTCAAGACCAGCCTGAGCAAGAGTGGGACCCCATCTTTATTAAAAATAGAAAAATTAGCCAGGTGTTGTGGTGGGACCCTGTGGTCCCAGCTACTTTCGAGGCTGAGGCAAGAGGATTGTTTGAACCTAGGAGTTTAAGGTTGCTGTAAGCTAGGCTGATGCCATGACACTCTAGCAGGGGCAACAGAGAGAGACTAAAAAAAATTGTGTATTACATATTTTATCCATTTTTCTTTAGGGTTTCTGACCTTTTTCATGATTATTTTTAGAATTTTCTTGTGTATGTTAAATATATAACAATGTATGCAGACGCTGTAATTTTTTCTGTTCATTTGGTTTCAGAATTCTGGTTATAGCCACTAGCCTCATTAAGTGATTACTATTTTAATTTCTGTAATGACTATTTACCTATGCAAGTTTTTAGTTTTTTCTGCTTGCAATATTGGCACAATGCAAATTCACTATAATGTGTCTGCCCCTCCCCCAGCTTATCTATGTATAACACTCCATAAGTCTTTTCAATTGGAGCCTTTTATTTTCTTTAATTTTGAGAAATAATTTTTTAAGTATTTATTCCTCTTCATTAAGTTTTTTTGTTTGTCTTTTGGGGTGGTCTTCTATTGTATGGAGAGAGATCTTTCTACTTCTCTATTCTATATCTTAACTTACACTTTTTGTTGTACACACACACACACACACACAGTTTATATGGTATTTCTTTAGTCAATGAACATAAGTCTCATAGTGTTTCTTTGCATTGGAGTACTACTTTTACTTGTGCCTGAGATATCATTTTTTTTTGCCCTCAAATTTAAAGATAATCTAATTGGGCTCGGCACTCGTAGCTCAGTGGTTAGGGTGCTGGCCATAGGCACCTTGGCTGGTGGGTTCTAATCTGGTCAGGGCCTGCTAAACAACAATGACAACAATAACAACAACAATAACAACAAAAAAGCCGGGCATTGTGGTGGGCGCCTGTAGTCCCAGCTATGGGGAGGCTGAGGCAAGAGAATCACTTAAGCCCAAGAGTTTGAGGTTGCTGTGAGCTATGACACCATAGCACTCAACCGAGGGTGACATAGTGAGACTCTGTCTCAAAAAAAAAAAAAAGAAAAAGAAAAAGAAAGAAAGAAGAAAGATAATCTAATTGGAGTTAAAATCATAGGTTGGAGGTTTGCTTTCAACACCAAAAAACACTGGATTCTGGGCAATAGAATAATTTTTGAGAAATGATTTTTTAAGTTATTTATCCCTCTTCATTAATTTTTTTTTTGTTTGTCTTTTGGGGTGGTCTTCCATTGTATGGAGAGAGATCTTTCCACTTCTTCATTCTATATCTTAACTTTTACTTTTTGTTATACACACACACACACATATAGTTTATATGGTATTTCTTTACTCAATTAACATGAAATTCTGTTTCTTTTCAGGGTATCTGTACCTTTTGTCAGGAAAATTTTAGAATTTTCATTTGTATTGTGGTTTCTTAAAATACACATTTATGTTATTTACTTTTGGAGACCTCTTGACATGACATCAAAGGAATAAAAACTGGTATAAATTTTCAACAATTGAGAGAACATAGAGAAGGTTTTCTGCGGCCAGCAACATGTGGATTGTGGGAACAGAAGGACCAAGAGCAGGGGGGGTCGGGTGCAGTGAAGATGCTGCCATGTGAGGGTGGTGGGGCAAGGGCCAATTTCTCTTGTAGGACCCTGTAAGTGTTTAACCTCTACATTTAGAGGATTCAGAACTCCACATTTCATGGTGGGCAAAAGCAAGATAGAGGGTGAGAGAAACTCTCCACTCCTCCACCCTGAGATCATGGAGGAATGATTGCTCCTCTCTAAAGAAATTGAATGACCGGTTCTAGGCGTGGGAGCTAGCACCAGATCCTGGGCCAGCTCCACTCAGCACAAGTGGGGCCAGAGAGTGTGCAAGGCCTGCAGTGGACTCTGAGTTCACAGCCCACCTTGCTGGTGGTGCCATTAGGTAGGTAGTTGAGGAAACTGTGAAACAAGATCGAGAAAAAGGGAAATGAGTCCATAGGAAAATAAGAATTAATTCAGGGTGCATAAGGAGCTTGAAGGAAACGCTAATCTGTATCCTCAAAGACATTTGTGAAAACACAGCATTGATCAAAAGAAGAGGATGGTAAGAAAATGCTAAATAGAAGGACAGAGTATAACATAGAGGAAAAATAAAACAAAAAGAGAGTGAAAAATGAACCAAAAAGATGAAACCAGAATAGTTTAGGGATCAACAACTAGCTGATAGGCACTCTGAAGGAGACTAAGGAGAAAAGATGTGGGAAGGAATTACAGAGAAACATTGCAAGAGAAGTCCCCAGAGTTAGAGGCTACAAAATTTAAGAAAGATGTATTCACCGGGTGCTCACTGCAATAAAGAAGAGTGGGCAAGTGCAACATTATAAAATTCAGGGCCACTAACAATAAAAAGAGAGATCATAAATGTTTTCAGAGAGAAAAGTAGAGAAGAAATAATATCAGCCTACTAGAAGATGATTTTTACCTGCTTTATATTATGAAGGAAAGTGATTTTCAACTGGAATTCTACAACTTGGAAAAATATCTATAAATTCTGAAGACAAAGAAAAAGATGTTTTGAGACAAATGACTAGTCCAAAGTCTTAATTTTGCACACCTTTTTTTTGAGGTCATTTGAGAACACACTTCTGCCAAATGAGAGTAGAATAAGCCAGAGGCAGACATAAAATTCTGGAAGCATTATCTTCCACTTAAGGTCATAGTGAAGAAATGCAGGGTGATCGTTTTTTGTGGAGACAGTATCTTGCTCTGATGCCGTAGGCTAGTTTATTGCAACCTCATACTCCCAGACTCAAATGATCCTCCTACCCCAGCCTCCCAAGTAGCTGGGACTACAGGTGCACTCCACCACCACACCTGGCTATTTTTTTTTCTATTTTTGGTAGAGACAGGTTCTTTCTCTTGCTTAGGTTGGTCTCAAACTGTGGCTGGAAGCTATCCTCCTGTCTCAGCCTCCCAGAGTGCTCAGATTTCAGGTGTGAGCCCCTACTCCTGGCTCTACCTCTTACTATCCAATGCTTCTACTGGTCACCTATCCCAAAGTTATTAAAGGTTTCCAGTAGGATAATGAAAATAGTGGTATGTTACATGTGTGCTAAATATGTATTTATTAGAGGCAGAATGCAAAATTGCTAAATTAAGAAATCATTTTATGAAAATCAAGACATAGTTTCTAGAGAAATGAAAATAACACTAGTAGAGAAAATTCACAGGAAGTTATTTGGTAAAGGGAGTGGACAAGGGGAAGGGGAAAGGGAAGAGGCAGCAGGAGATCATAACTTTGCATTTGAAAATCTCTGCACTTAAAAAAATTAAATTATGTGCATGAGTTATTTTGAAAACTTTTAATTCCCGTATCTAGTAAATGGGGCTTGTTTAGAAGATAAGCTGAATGGGGAGTTATAGCAACGAGCAGAGGAACAGAGAGTTGAAAGTTCATGGCCTGCGGGGGAGCGTCTGGTTTTGTGGCTGGACTGTAGGTGGCTATTTGGGGTGGGTGGGGGTGGGGAGCAGCTGGAGATGACTCTGGAAAAGTAGGCTAGGGCCAGGCTGTGGAAAGCATTGATGCCATGCTAAGAAGTTTGGAATTTCCTCTGTTGGCAACCGGGACCTATGAAAAACGTTTCGAGCTATGTGATTCCATTTGTGTTTCAGAAAGATCATCCTTACGGCAAGATGGAGTAGGGATTGGAGGGCAGAATGGACAGGAAGTAGGAAGGCAGGATCAGAGGCAGTTCCAAGCTCAAGAGAATCTTCATGGTCTGAATTCAGGCTTTCAACCTCTGTAGAAACCGAAGCTTTGTAACTGCAACTTGAATCAAAAATCTTTCTTCCACTTTAGCCCCTTCCCCGGACTGGGTTCTGCTGCCAGCACCTTTCTGTGGGCTGGAGTGGTCTCTCCCCGGGAGACCCTGATGAGTGGTCTGTGGGTGGCGAGGTGGGCGATGGGGAATTGGGGCCCCTTCTTATTCAGGAGCAGCCATGACCCAGGCTGCGCCTCACTTCAGCTTCTTAGACCTTACAACAAACTGGTTTTTGGCCACTTTTCAAGGCATGTTTTAGTTTTTAGCACAAGATTTTTTACCAACTTCTCCCCACACCCTTCAATGATTCCCTTGGTTTTTATAAGTCATTTTACAGTTTTTTCCTCTTGCCCTGACAACTTATCTAAGAAAAAGGATTTTTTTTTTCTCCTTCTCATATTATTGGTATTTAAAAAACAATAAAATGGAAAAATTGGATGCTTTTACCCTTCTGGCCTCCTGCTTTCTAGGTTCACACCCACTGGCACCCTCCCTTTGAGGCTTGCTGACTTTCCACCCTGCTGAGTGTGTGTCTGTGTGCCTGGAAGCCTTCGGCTATCCCCCGGCAGCCCCCTCCTTACTCTGTCCCCCACCCTTTCTCCTGCCTTCCTGCTGCCAGGCAGCGTGATTCAGGTACAGGAAGAGCTGGCAGGGAGGCATCCTTGAAGCAGTGGTTGTGTTTCTTCCTCTCCTAGCAGCTGGGCTGGGAGCTGGGCAAACAGCTGAAGGTCAAAGCAGCCATCCCTGCCTGTGGTATTCTCTCCAGTGGTGTACTCTCAAAGACAGGGAAGGGGTGAAGTAGGGCAGTAAGTTTTCCTTTCACACCCCAGAGGCTGCGTGGCTCCTGACTTCTGGCAGGAGAGGGTAAAGGTGGAGCTGAAAGGCTCTTTGTGCATTTCAGGAATGTGAATTTCATTTCCGTCAACGCCACTCCCTCAGCTGTCTGTGCTTACGAATGAGAGTTGACACTCTAACATGACCAAATCTCTTGTTAGAAGAGAGGTTGGATTTTTTGAGTTAGGGTCCATTTCCCCACCACCACAGGTGGTCTGAGACTAGCAGCCTGGGTCCCCCCCTGGGAGCTTGTTATAAATGCAGACTTTGGCCCCATCCCAGACCACAGGACCAGCAGCTGCACTTTATCAGAATGGCCTGGTGATTTGTATGCCAATTCCATTTAAGAACCACTGATCCAACACGCTGCTGGTCACTTGGTCATGTGTTCTAGAGACCTCCGTCTTTCCCCTGCTCAGTGGTGTATCAAGGACCCTAGTTTGGGGCCTTTTGTGCGTCTATGAAGGGGTATGTGTGTGTGTGCAAATGTGTAGACTAAGTCTGTGCAAACCACTTTCCCTTTCTCTGTCTCTCCTTATCTTACACAGGTGTACGACAAAACACGTTCAGATATGACTCCTCCTCACTCCTGTGGGATAACAAAGCAGAGATGATTAGTCTCATTTTAAGTAATGAATTCCAGTTTTATTGATGAGGAAATGACCTGACTTCTTTAAGGTCACAGTGCTAGTAAATGAACTCACCCTTGTGGTTGCTGAATATCACCTTCCTATCTCCTCGTGATTGCTTGATATCACCAGTCTTTTTAAACAGGAAGCTCAGAAAAGTCATTATTTAAGAAAAAGCAATCAGAAACATCATGTTGGGTTTGGTTTGAGTCATAAATTCCATCACCCAGGGGCTGAAAGGAAGGACTTCTTCCCGAGCCTCTGCAAATGATTCTAGTAGTTCAGAGGTACTTTTGAACAAGATGTTACATGGGTTGAGTTTCAAAGAAAAGAATGTTGAAAGAAATCTTCTAGATGAGAATGGCTTCCAGATGTAAATATTACTCTTCCAGATGTGTGGACAAGTGGGGTGGAAGAAATAGGGGGAGTAAGATGCCTCACATGTCTGCAAAATGAAATGGAAAAACCTCTCAGCCACAGGGCAAAGTAGGACAAGGGGAAGAGAAATAGAATCCAAGTTAAACTCTTCAAGGTGGGGCCAGACGAACTCAGGAATCATTCCCACTTGGGCTGATATTTTAAATATGCAAATATGTAGACGCCACACCTCAAATTGCACTGCTGTAGAGAAAGTGGGAAGGTGTCCTCTCCCGCAGGCACCCCTCTCAGACCTGTGCACCTCTGATCCAGCCCCTCAGAGCAGCCTCCCAGTTGAGAGCAGGCAGGACAGGCTGCAGGAACAGAGAACACAGCCCAGAATGCGGAAGAAGAAGGAGCCAGGAATCACACAGTTCTTTCTTTCTTCAGCTTCTGAATCAGCAACTCATTCTCTCGGGGATCGCAGGGTTTGTGTTCTTACAATGGCTAGTAGGTCCCATGTTTCTCAGATGAGTAAATCTGAAACCACAGAAAACCGAAGCGTTGTGGCCAAGTCTTCCTGGTTTGTCACGTCTGAAAATCTGAGCCATTGTCAAACACTTAGTTGCATGGAATTGAGCTTCTTTATTGCCTGCTGCCAGCATCTTCACCTTCAAATGACCACTCCATGTCTGCATCCAGCCACCTGCCCAATTGCCCAGACGTTCCCCTTTTTCCATTTAGAGGCCGTCCTCAATTTCTATGCCACTTTGGAAGTGTGATATTGATTCCTTCTAACCCCTAGATTTTTAAGCAGTGCAAATAACTTACTCTGTACTGGTCCAGCTGGTGGGCAGGCGTCCAACTTTCTATTTCCCTCTGAGAATACATTCTTTTAAGTTGCTAATTATTCATATTATTAAAACACATCCACATGTAACAATGCCTACATACTGATTCCATATGCATGCACGAGCACGTATGCACACACACACACACACACAGAGCACTGGCATAATCCTTGGTTAATATGCTAATAATACAGTTGATAATTACTAAATTGGAAAGTTAATTAGCTGTCTTCTGTTTTCCTATGTGGTGCTGAATTCTCTCTGTGATCTCCAGCCCAACACATTTCTCAAAGGCCACATTAGGAGTTAGATTTTCCTATTAGAAGGTATGGAGACAGGCTCGGTGCCCATGCTCAGTGGGTAGGGCACTGGCCACATACACCAAGGCAGGTGGGTTCGAACTTGGCCTGGGCCTGCTAAATGACAATGACAACTGCAACAAAAAAATAGCAGTGCATTGTGGTGGGAGCTGTAGTCCCAGTGACTTGGGAGGCTGAGGCAAGGGAATCAATTAAGCCCAAGATTTTGTGGTTGCTGTGATGCCATGGTACTATACTGAAGGTGACATAGTGAAACTCTGTCTCAACAAAAAAAAAAAAAAAAAAAAAAAAAAAGGTATTGAGATCACTCAAAGCCAGGACCAGCTCACCCTGGATAGGTCTAAATTCTCAAGTTGTGGTTTAAGTTTGATTCTAAGCATATTTTGATATTTCAGTTAGTACCTTTTAAAAATCTACAATTCTATAAGATTGATTCTTTCCTATCTTATTCAGTGGGCACATTGTTACATTTTTTAATATGTAAGCCAACTTTGATTTTTTTTTTTTTTTACCAAGACAGGGTCTTGCACTGTCACCTGGACTAGAGTGCAGTGGCATCATCAGTGCTCACAGCAAACTCAAACTCCCAGGCTCAAGTGAACCTCCTACCTCACCCTCCTGAGTAGCTGGAACTATAGGTGCGCACCATCATGCCCCACTAATTTTCCTGTTTTTCATAGAGACTGGGTCTTGTTCTTGCTCAGGCTGATCTCAAACTCCTGGCCTCAGACAATCTTCCTGCCTCGGCCTCCCAGAGTGCTCCGATTACAGGTGTGAGCCACCTTGCTTGGCTGTACTTTGAATTTATTTAGGGCTTAGGAAAAGAAATTAGGTTTAGTTCAGTATGTGGTTTAGAAAATGCATGCACTTTATTCTGGTTTCTAACTACAAACTCGCTATATTTCATGTGTCTGAATTGGATAGATTTCTGTATTTTGCATGTGTTGTGGCAAAGGTGTACTGTTTTATTTTTGTAAATTGGTTGTATTAACCATTATTTTTAAAAGATTCCAGAAAACCTGGTGCTACAGCCAGCCCACCTTGCCCTCACACGTGGCATCCTTGCTTTGCTCAAGCATCGGGATCGTAAAGATTCCCCGCCTTTTATTTCTAGGCTTTTCCCAAACCTCACAGCCCAGGAGCAGGAGAGATGGCTTTGCGGTTGGTTTCCAGCTCCCCTGGAGTGAGCATGACTGTCTAGACTGCAGGGAAATGGCTTTTCTCCCATTACAGCGCAGGCTCCTGCTGGAACAACTCCTGCCGGAGAGGGTGTCCTGGCCACGTGCTCTCCAGCTCATTAACCCTGGGCAGTGACTAAAACTCCAACATCCAGCCCTTGTATAGGATTCCAAAGGCGTAATTTCATCTGCAATGTTTCCTTTCTGTTCACTTGTCCTCTGTCTTTCTTTTCACCTGTCTGTTAGTTTTACCCTCCTGCATGTGTTAATTTTAATCCTTTGGTGATCTAAGCTAAAGAAAATGCCTCAGGAATAAATGTTTTATCTATTAGTTTTTTTCCTACACGCGGTGGCACCTATTCCTCTAATTTTAATATATTAGCTTAAACCTACCGGCTCTTGAGTGGCTATGTACTGAGTAACTTGCTTCTATGTATCATATTTATTGTTACTAACAACTCAAGATGGTGTCACACCCATTTTGCCGATGAGAGAAATGAGGCTCTAAGAGTCTGAATACCTTGCCCAAGGCCCTGCAGCGGGAAATCACATTAAACCTGGTTTGTCTGACTCCAGAGCTTCTGATCCATGGACTTCCAGCTGTGGTTCAGGTTATGACAGTAGGGCCCCTATGATTTCAAAAAACTCTTTCTTTCTTTTTTTTGTTTTGAGACAGAGTCTCACCATGTCGTCATCGGTACAGTGGTATGGTGTCATAGCTCACAGCAAGCTCAAACTCTTGAGCTCAAGTGATTCTCTTGCCTCAGCCTCCCAAGTAGCTGGGAGTACAGGTGCCCACCACAATGCCTGGCTATTTTTTGGTTACAGTTGTTGTTGTTGTTTAGCAGGGCCAGGCTGGGTTTGAACCCGCCAGCCCTGGTGTATGCGTCTGGTGCCCTAACCGTTGAAGTACAGGCGCCAAGTCTCAAGAAACTCTTAAATACTTAAATAAATCTATTTTGATTCATTTTATTAATAAAAATAATAATGCCTGTCTGTCTCATAGGTGGTGTGATGAAGTGAAAGGAATGGGAAGAGAGTGTTATAACCAGAAAGGCTGGAAATCACTCCCTCTACACCGAAGGGAAGATTCAGGTTGCAAGTGACATGTTTCCCTCAGGTGCCAGAGGCGGGCAAACCTGCCACTGCCCCTTTAATTTGGTGGCTTGATTTATCCCCTACCTGAACCTGACTGAGGAGATTCCTTCCAGGCTCACAACCCTGCCCTTGGAGAAGCAGGATCTTTAACTGGAAGGCTCTGAGTGATGGAGAAATCAGAGAGAGGTACAAGATGGTTGAGGACTTGACCTTTATTTTCTCTAACAATTGAAAGAGTAGATCTTCAGTTCAGAACTTATACCAAAATACTACTTCAATTAAAATAAAATATAAGCCATTTCCTCTCAAGTTTGTTTTCTGTGCATTCCCCCCCTTCCTGATGCCTTGAGGAACAACCTATTTCAGCCTGTGAAGGTACTGAGGAGAACGCATGGCTGAGAACGAATTTATACCCTCATTCTTCCTCCTTCCCTAGAGCATTCCAGGCAGACAGAACAAGAATGTGAGGCACAGCAGTGCCATTTTATTCCAACAGCGACTGTTGATGTCTTCACCATGCTCCTGAAACTCTGCAGACAGCCCTGTGGGGACCAGGCAGATCCTTTGACAGAATCCAAACCTGGAAGTCACAAGTGTATCTCTGACGACTTGTCCCAAGAAGTGGCATTTCTGGAGAATGCGCAGGAATCTTTATATATGGCATCAAAAAGACTATTGAGTCCAGAAAGACTACAGAGGAAAGGGTTTAACTTCTGAGCCCTCAAAACAAAATTGTAGGCAAATGCTTTTATTCTTCGTTAACTAAAGGTACAGAAGATGAGTCAATGCCCTTCCTAGGAGCCGTCTCTTCTACATGATGGGGTGGCATTACTGAAGGAGACCAAACCCTCTTGTTCCTTACATCGTGTGTAATGTTTGCTCAGGGAATAGGAGCAACCATCCCAGAATCTGCTCAGGGAACAGGAGCAACCATCCCAGAATCGTTATGTTATGGATTAAATGCCTTACTGGTTGACTCTACAGAGACTACCATACTTATAAAAATAAAATGATACCTCTCCACTGAGTCTTTCATTATAGGATTTCTTGGCCAAGTCACCTTACCCTTAATTTGCTGAGAAGAGAATAAAAACCAATCATGGGCCCTAGCTGAAGAAGAAGGCATTAGCAAAAGGAATGATCTCAGCTTTCTTCAACCTGGTCAATAGCCAAGCGATGGGTTCAGCACTTATGCGAGCCTGGGTCCCCTCATAGCCTTTGATATGCATGCTTACTGCAGTGGGCACATACAGTTAGCTGTGAAACAGGCATGGGAAGGAGCAAGTTCAGTCGCTGGTGAATTATTTGCAAATTTGAGGTCAGCTAAGTTCCTTAATTGTTAACAATCATCCTTTGAACATCAATACACCAAGTATTGCACTTCAAGTCAAGGAGAAGACGCAGGGGTTGTGGCATTTCAACAGAAGAAAGAACAGGCAAGGGTGGTGCCTGTGGCTCAGTGGGTAAGGCGCCGGCCCCATATACCGAGGGTGGTAGGTTCAAATCCAGCCCCGGCCAAACTGCAACAAAAAAACAGCCGGGTGTTATGACAGGTGCCTGTGGTCCCAGCTACTTGGGAGCCTGAGGCAAGAGAATTGCCTAAGCCACGGAGTTGGAGGTTGCTGTGAGCTGTGATGCCATGACACTCTACCAAGGGCGATAAAGTAAGACTCTGTCTTTACAAAAAAGAAAGAAAGGAAGGAAGGAAGGAAGGAAGGAAGGAAGAAAGAAAGGAAACAGGCACGAGATCTTGCACTTTGTCTTAAAAGGGTTAATAAACAAAGATGAAGCCACCAAAGAATGACATGGAGAATGTCATCAAAATGGCAAAGAACACTAAAGGGAATGAGTATTGGTCTCCTGGCAGGGTAGCCAGGCTGAGGTTGGAAGGAGGGGATGGGTGAAGGCTGGTATGCCGAGAAGGAGAAGCCATAGGCTATGTTTATTGTTCAGGGGAAATGGAACTTTCAGGAGTGAACAGATAAGAGCCCCAAGGTCATGTTGTGCCGGAGTGGGGCTCACGAGGTTGCAGGAGGGTGTGGGTGGGGAAGTGTGGAGTTACCTATGGGTTCTGAACCAGAGGTGAAGTAGTCTCTGAGCCTACTTGTTTGAGCAGCTGGGCGTGGTATCAGTTAAAACAAAAACAATTGAAACCAAAGAAATCCCAAAGACAGCTCTGATAGTGCAGCACTGAGAAACTTAAGCGAAACTCAGGTTGATCCCTTCTGAGTGGAGGGAAAAAAAAACGAACATCGAAGATAAGGCAGAGGAACAATTGGCAGGGCTCGGTGAGGAAGAGGCTATGGGATTGGAGGAGTGATGCTAGATGTGTTTTTGTTGCATCTTAGAATTTTTGAGATGGAAGAGCTCTTAGTTCAGTATCTTCATTTTACAAATGAGGAAATCAAGGCCTAGTGAGGTCAGTGAAGTTTTACCTACAGACCTGCCCTTGGGCCAGTGAGGTTGAATTCGGCCTATAATTTATTTTGAAAATAATGTAAATATATTTTGTTACACAAAAACTTCTGTAATATAATTAGGAGTCAGAAGAAAAGGAACACTGGTTTGGGACTTTTGACCTTTGCAGTTAGATTCCAGAAAACCTGATCCCTGATAAGCACCTACCTCAGAATTGGGGGAGGCAGTGAGTCACTTTGCATAGGGCTAATATGGCTGGAGAGAATCGAGTTACGAAAAAGTCATTAGAAAACATGGAGGACAGAGGGTCGGTGGGATCCTGGAGCTACACCCTGCTCCCAGCGGCTCTGAGATCTGGGAACAGTCCGGCTAATTGGAATGGCTGCATCTTTTCCAGGGTGTCCCATTTTGGTCTGGGTCTGGCTCCCACCCAGACCCAGGCCAGCTTCCACGCTGTGATTATCTGTGATGCTTTTGCCAGTACCATCTCTCCTCACCACATTTCCCTCCCTCACCAAAAAAAAAAAAAAAAAAAAAAAAAGAAAAAAGAAAAGAAAAAGAAAAAAGAAAAGAAAAAATTAAGATCCTATCCCAGGCACTGGGAAGGCATTTTGTTTAACTTCATTTAAAATACATTGTTAGAGTTGTGCTGCACAAATCTGCCAAATGCTATAAATATGTATGAAGTCGCAGTGGCCTCCTACGGCCACAGAGAAGCCAGCTTCGGGGATGGATAACAGACAAGGAGAATTTTAAGTACATCCTGTTCCACTAAAGCTGACTTCTTTTCCATTCCGTTCTCTCTCCTGCTCCCTCCTCACGCCAGCAGAAAAAATAATTGCCATGAGGGCTGATCTTGGGCAAAGCTGAAGATTTCTTCTTTCTTGTCCTTAATGTGTTGCAAAACCTCAGCACAGTCAGGGGAGAACTGCCCTCCCCCGACACGCAAACGCACTCTCCTGTGGCAAACAGGAAACCATCCCAGAGCTGTGGGCTCCTCAGCCGGGAAGCCCGTCTCTGCTGCCCTGGCTACCTTCCTCCCAGGTTCTTCCTGGGCATTCAACGCAGTTAAAAATAGTAACCACCAAAGCCAGAAGAAAAGATGACTTCATTGTCTATAACCACTGCCACTTGTGGCATGATTTGGGTGGTGGCAGAGGGCTCTAATCCTCTGAGTTGGCACCTTGAGAGTCCTCTCAGGGTCAAGAGGCTGGTCCCTCCCTCTGGATTTTAACACTCGGGTGTCCCCCAGGAGCCAGCCCATCTCCTTGGGAGAGCAGTGAGTCAGGCAGAGTCAGGTTCCCACACACATGCACGTGTGCACACATGTGCACACACACACAATGGGTGCGATAGCCCTGGAAATCCAAGCTCTCCCCTTGGCCTGGACTATGCATGGTGCAGGCAGCACATGCCCACCCTGGCTTGGGAAAGCAAGGCTGGGGGTGAGACCCCTCTGCCATCTAAGCCTGTCACCCCTGCAGTGGCTGTGTGTGTGTGTGTGTGTGTATGTGTGTGTGTGTGTGGGGGGGGGGGGGTGCGTCCTCTGCAGCCCAGCAGGTATAAGAATTTGTAGAATATGCTGGATTCTAACACAGCCTAGTTTGCTGTTGGAGTGACAGGTCCAGAAGGGACCCAACAGGCTCCTAAGGCTGGGGGAAGAGAAAAACAGTTTTAGAAGTTATGTGAAGGTCTCCAGTAGTTGATCTTGTGGAGTAAAAGAGAAATCCATCTTTACCACGAAGCATCTCATGCTGTTGCCTGCCAGGAGATTCAAATCCTCCGAGGCAGAGGTCAGTTTACAATGATGAAAAGATCCATGTCCCTTGGTATAGGAAGTATGGTCCTCAATTTGGCTTAATTTGGTCCTTCATTAAGCAGACAAGTGGTTTTCCAAAATAACTTCAATGAACCTGGCACTTCCAGAGTGTTGTGGGGGTAAAGGAGATACACATTATAAGATCTGTTTCTATGTTTGAGGACATTATAGTTTAGTTAAGGAGAGTAAACTTAAATCAGCTAAGGCAAACTGGAAGGAAAACAAGTTTTCAACCAGTATGGGGTGAGCACCTACCCAACGCTGCTCAGGAGACTGTGGCTGCCAGACAAATCCGACAGAAAGGCCCGCAGGGAGCTTACACTCCAGTGAAGGGAGGCAGGCAGGATACATAAGGTGTGCTGGATGGCATAAATGCCACGGTGAAAAATAAAGTGACAAAGGAGGATAGGGAGTGTCGGAGGAGGTTTGCTATTTTAGGATAGATGACCAGAAAAGTTCCTACTGAGAAGGTGACGTTCGAGTGAGAACAAGAAAGGCGCATGTCCTGAAATTGCATGATGCAGGCTGGGCGAGTCCCCAGTGGAGGGGCAGATCTGAGACCAGGTGAGGAGACCCTCGCAGGGGCTGAGGCTCTGTCTAAACCTCTGAAAATCAGAGAAGTGTTATCCGGCCAGAGGAAGGAGCCCAGCATTGATGTCATTACCATGAAATTCCGCATAATCCAATACATGTTTTTCTCTTGTCTGTGTCCCATTTGTTATGCACTTTCAAGAAAAACAATCGTATTGACTAATGATACCTTGTGGGTGGATACATCAGCATCTGAAATTTCTCAGGGGAGTCTAGTAGTCCCCATCGTGGCCTCTGAGCCTGGGAGCAGCCCGGGGGTGGGGGCGGGGGTGTCCTTTGCTCGGCAGTGTCCACCGTAGAGGTGGCCTGGGGGACATGAGTTCTGGTGTTGCTCAGCTGCTTCCTAGCCTTGTGACCTGACTTGCTATATCCCTCGCTGAGACTTCGTTTCCTCTGCTCTAAATTGAGAATATTGCTTTTTTTTTTTTTTTAAACAAGGTTGCTGTCAAGCACACATTAAGTCCTCAGCAAGTCATACCCATTATTATCACAATCACGATATCACGTAACTATGTGAGGTAAAATGATGAGCATCCATTTGTTGTGAAATCCCATCATAAATCCGAGGGGTGCTCACATCCATCAAACTCATGTTGCACCGTAGAATTCTCAGCTTGAGGTGAGTGACTAAGGCAGGGGCAAGGAGAGGTTAAGTGATACTCTGGACAGGGAGGTGAGCCCACACTGTGACTGGGGGATGCCAGGCAGGGCTCTCTGGCTTTTGGGTGGCCCTTGGGGAAGAAGTGGGAGAAGGCGGGTGGGGCTGACCAGGCATCAGCCTCAGGGAGAGAGCTCCAGGGAATTTTCCTGCAGAACCCCTAGCCTACCAGCACCACAGAGTGATGTTCCCCTGGAAGTGTCAGAGTGGGAGCTGGGGAGAGACAGCCCTGGGACCCCCACCTCCCTGTGTGCTGTCTCTTTGCTTGCCCTGTTGACCTTGATGGTTCACCCATGTGAATGCTCAAGAGCCATCCATGTGATTAAAAAAAAAAAAAAAAAAAAGGAAACCTGATAAACCTGACTGAGAGTCTGTGAGAAGTTTCAGGCATTTAGGACCAGCCTGGGTAAGGCCTGAGGGGATCTTGTTGTGGGTGAGTCAGGGAGGCCAGGAAGTGCTTGGAGGGCTGGGAATGAAGCTTGGGGCCCCAGAGAGCTCAGAGTCTCAAGGCAGATGGAAAGTCTGCGGAATGTGATGGCGACCAACACACTGGGAGGTAGAAAGGGCATTGTTTAAGTCGCTTTGCCAATGGAGATGCCTGCCTCTTAGCTCTGGCCTCCCTTTCAGAAGAAGTGACAAGGTACAAGTATTTCTGTAGCTCTCAACACAGTCCCTCCCATACACAATCTAGTTTTTGCATCAAGATGGTGACCCAGACCTTCAATTAGTAGCTGATTCATTGATCAGCAATAAGGCAGTAACTTCTTTTTTAAATTTTTTTTTGTAAAGACAGAGTCTCACTTTATTGCCCTCAGTAGAGTGCCATGGCATCACACAGCTCACAGCAACCTCTGGCTCCTGGGCTCAGGTGATTCTCTTGCTCAGCCTCCAGAGTAGCTGGGACTACAGGCACCTGCCACATGCCTGGCTATTTTCGTGTTGCAGTTTGGCCAGGGCCAGGTTTGAACCTGCCATTCTTGGTATATGGCGCTGGCACCCTACTCACTGAGCCACAGGCACTGCCCAAGGCAGTAACTTCTTAACCCTCAATCTACTTTTAAAATTTATTAAACACTTATTACATCCTAGGCACTGTGTTTAGTGCCTCTTATTCTCATAAAAACTTTATGGATGCAGGGAGGTGCCTGTGGCTCAGTGGGTAGGGCGCCAGCCCCATATACCGAGGATGGCAGGTTCAAACTTGGCCCCTGCCAAACTGCAACAAAAAAAGAGCCAGGCCTTCTGGCAGGTGCCTGTAGTCCTAGGTACTCAGGAGGGTGAAGCAAGAAAATTGCCTAAGACCAGGATTTGGCGGTTGCTGTGAGCTGTGACGTTATAGCACTCAATGAGGGCAATAAAGTGAGACTGTCTCTTAAAACAAACAAACAAACAAACAAAAAAAACTAACAACTTTATGAATGCAAGTACTCTTACTATATTTGTTTTGCAGGGAAGGAAACAGAACCTGAGAGAGGTTATATAACATGCCCGCAGCTCTCAGTTAGTAAGCAGTGGGGCCAAACACACACTCAAGCTGTGACCAATGTTATGTGCTTGAACACCATGTAATCTGTCCTCAGTATCCACTGTTGCTTAATTATTGACTTGTCTATGTCTGTAAAAGTGGTGCCCCTGAAGATAGGAGGTGAGTGGTTTAGGGGAGTAGGGTGAGCAGATGAACCTATTTATGGTGCATTCATGTTATATATCTTTCGCAATTTTTCCATTCACTTCTAAATGTATTTTGTTTAATAAAAATAAGAGCATGCCAACTCTGCTCAGGCCAGGCTGGGATTCAGAGACAAAAAGACCACTTCTGTCTTCCAGATTTTGGCATCCAGTGGAAAGGGGGAGACAGACAAGTAAATGAACAATGGTGTTTCCTTGTGATGAATGTAAAGAGGGACATTCTCAGAGGTGGCAGGAGCTCCCAGGAGGGGCACCAAAGTCACACTGAGGCCGAGGGTGTCTTCCTGGGGAAGTCAGCCTTGAAGACCAGCACGGCTCAGAAGAGCAGGCCGGGGGAAGGTACCTTATCAGGGCAGGCCTTTGGAGGCTCCGAGGTTTCAGAGGTGTGAGAGTTCTGTAGGGCTGGGTTGTAAGGCAAGGGAAGAAGCATAAGGGGATGGTGAGAGGTGGGCCTGGAGAGGCAGGGGCAGGCAGACAAGGAAGGCCTCACATGCTGGGCATGTCCTGGGGCTGTATCCTCAAGCAAAGAGTGCTACTGAACAGCTTTCCAAGGAGGAGAGGAAAGGCAATTTTAGAAAGCTGCTCTGAGATCAGTGGGGAAGAACCAGACCTGGTGGCTGGAGTGGGGAGACAAGATGGGAAGCAACTGGGAGATCCAAGGCAGTGACCAGGCTGTGGAGGACTTGATTCTGATAGGGAGCTCCCAGTGCTCAATTATCCTCCAGCCCCAGTCAGAAAATACATGTTGTTCCTTTGTCCTAATATTAAATATATTGTCACCATATTTAATTCCTATTGGTATTTCTGTCTTTCTTCTATCTAATGCCTATTGGTTATAAGTCTCATTGTGGGTGTTTTGTATTTGTTTCTTCCCTTTTCTGCCCACACCCACACTTTATAATGGTGTTAGTAATCCGGGCCATTTTTATATCCACCAATTCTCATAATTAAATAGGAGTCAAAGGTTGCTCCAGACATGGAAGGAAGGTTCTGTAGTGTGAAGAATGTTTTTGCCTGTGAGAGTAAACTCATTAGATCCTCATATATTCCAATGCAGTAGAAAAGGCATTATTGCCCCCATATTATGGATGAGAAAACCAAGGCTCAGAGAAGCAAAAGCCATACAATTAAGTGGCATAGCTTGGTCTTAATGCTCTGAGTTTATCCATTCATTGACTGCACTCAGGTGGCAAATTGTGTTGGTACATAAAACTTTGGGAAAGAAATATTGGCCCTCTGGCTGTTTCTGCCTTCACATCCAATCCAACTCATTTGAGAAAGACTGAGTACCCATGGTGTCCAGGAACAGGGTATTCTAGGGGGCCCAACTCAGCCCCAGGGAGCCAGTGGAGCACAGACAGTGCAACTAAAGGTGAAGCAGGGTGGTGGTAGCACCCTAGAGGTGTGGACAGAACACTCTGGCTCAGCAAAGGGGATTACTCATTCTGCTTAGGGCGGGATGGAGGGGCGGGGAGGGCTTCCCCATCAAGGTGACATTCAGACTGGCTGTGGAGGTAGAACAGCATTTCTTCAGGGACAGAAGGGCAGGGATGACAGCAGCAACAACAATGGCATCACTGGTTAAGTCCTTGTGATGTGCCAGGCCCTGTGCTAAGCGCTTGACGGGTATTATTTATTTGCTACTCCTAATGACCCTGTGAGGGCTCAACTAGTATCATCCCCATTTCATAGACGAGGAAATGAAGGCTTAAAGAGGATTTGCACCTAAGCAGTCTGATTCCAGCTCATTCTCTCAACCACTCCAGCACAGGGCCAGGCACTCAAGTTAGAGAACAGAGCTTGAGCAAAACCTCAGAGATGCAAAGATGCCTGGGCTCGCTCAGGGCGCAGGGTGTGTGCAAGGAGGGAGGAGGGTGCAGATGTGAAAGGGATAGGGCCATTGTGGGATGGGCCTTGCATGATTTTATTTTCTCAGCAAAGTTAGATAGCAGTCAGGTGATCAGATCTGCATTTTCATACGGATACTCCAGTGACAGAACCGAGGCAGAGCTACAAATACCATAGCTACAGGGGGACAGGCCCGTGAAACCTGAGGGCAGCAGGCCAAGGGGGGACAAGGGGACGTCCCCAAAGAAGGTGGCAGGTTCCCAGCCTCTAGCTCCACCCAGCTGACTGTAGCTATGTGGGAATGAAGTCCCTTTGTTGCCAGACCCTCTGATTTGAAAAACAACTTTGGAAAATCAAAATTTTATTGGAAATGTCATACTTTTAAAATGCAGGAAACTAATTCAAGTTTTTTTTTAGAACACTTTCAGGTCCAAATTATGCGTCTGTGGGGGCTGCTCTTGGATGTGGAGGAGACCAGCGTCCAGAGCCCATCACGACAGTCTGGACAAAGGGAGAGGACCCGAGGTGTGGAGGATGCAGAAGAAAGGGCAGGGCTGAGGTCTATTTTAAGCAGACTGAATAGTCGGTAGTAACCTTCGACATAGATGGTGTGTGTGGGAGGGGTGTGGGTTGAGCAGGTGGATGATGGAACCATTTCTTTTTGGACCATTATTTATTGAGCATGTACTATATCCAAGATATTGCATTGGGGGGGGGGGAATACTACAAGTAATAAGCTGCAGTACCTTGTCATGAAGGAGCTCAGACTTCAGTGAGGAGACCTATTGGATAAGCACAGAGAGATGTGGGGGCACGTAGGAAGAGCACCTACCCTGCTCTTGGACAGTGTGGTGTCAGGGCGGCTGTGCAGACAAGGACTACAGAAGCGCAGGTGTGAGAGAGATGGTCGTGCACTGGGTTTGGGATTTACTGAGCCGAGTCTTCGCTTCAGCCCAGCGAGTTCTGTGATCTGATATCATCGCTCCCCGATGCTTTTAATTTTGTGACACTTAAGAGTCCAGGCATCTTGCTTATTCATACAACACATTCCTCACTTGCAGTCATGTTTTCCCTGTGGCCTCTTTCCAAATGCCTGGCACATGTGTGTACACGGCCGAGGGTGTAGCAGATGCCGGCCTTACTGCCGTTGCTCGTGTCTTTCCAGGTTCCTGCCCACTTGTCGCTCATTTTTGGTGTTGCAATATTTGTAACAGGAACCTCGGCTTGTTTTCTTTGTTTACTCATTGCTGTTGTGGAGAAAGATCTGCTTTCTTTAGGATATCTTTATTATTGTATCATAGATTAATGATGAGAAAACACTCTGTGCAGTTAATCACTCTGCCGCCTTGCTGAAAGTGCCTCCCATTCTGTCTTCAGACCTGGGCAAGGTTTGCTGCATTCATTTGACATATATTTTGGGCACCCGCCACGTGCCAGGCACTGTTCTAGGCGTTTGGGCTGCATCCATGGGTCAAGAAGGACCCCCACCCTCGTGCAGCCTTGCTTTCTTGCAGCCTTGATGATGTGGCCCTTACTAGTATTAATGTCAATACTAGAAGGGAACCTCCAGATCATGAGGTTGCTCTTTTGGGATGTGCACAGATGTATGGTCCCCTCCTAGCCAGGAGAACATCCCCCTTCAGTCCTCCTCGAGTGGGGCTGTGCTCTCCGTCATATGAGGCTCCATTCTGTTTTCCTAGTGTGAACTGTCCACAGCATGGCAGCTCCTTACCTGCAGTCAGAGCTCCACTGACCTCAATAGAACATGAAGTTCTAAATCTCACTGTTTCTCCACATACTCTGAAAACAGTTTACCTTCTCATTTGAGAAGATATCTTAATTGGCTCCTTAAATCAGACCCTTTATCCTTCCCATTAACCCACTGGTCAGACATGCATCTTCTGTTATAAATCTCCTGTGATCTTTTATTATTTGTCCTCAGCTAAGAGTCCTCTCTGGAGTAGAATTCCCAAATAGAACCCAGAGGTGCCTGGAACTTAGGCTTGAGCTGATTCACTGATGCAGATTTAGTAGAGCAAGATACTAAAAAGTAAATTCCCTGGGGAGGTGGGTTCTCACCAGATCACCTGACATGCAAAGATAACTGGGATGAGGAACCCAGAGGCCATTGGAGGGGGTCATTTGGGCTGTGTGTATCCCCCACTCAGAGAACATGGGTGCAAGGGTGTTTCTGAGCTTGCTACTCTGTGAGGGTTAGGAAGCTTTGATTTGGATAGCTCCTAACTTCTAATACCTGGAAGTCCCCCACCTATTTGGACTATCCTGGATCTTTAGATGCTTTGTGGCTTCCAGGAGTCCCCAAGAGGGAAGAAATGTAGAGGAGAGGGGAACATTACAGTAAACAAACAGGTAAAAACTTGAAGAAATCTAGATGCTGTCCCTTAATGATTCTGTGGCCTTGACCAAGCACTTGGGCTTCTCTGAGCCTCAATTTTGTCCCCCAATGAGGTTAACAAAAGTAAGGAAATGTGTGTTCCTAAGGTGTCCTGCAAGTAGAAGGGCTTTTGCTATTGTTATGATTATTTTTATTTTCAGCAGGCCACATTAATCAGGGCCTGGATCCTCTGAGCTGCTCCAGGACTCTCCCTCTGCGGTTGTGGACAGTCCAGTAGCCATTGCCTGGCGAGCCACCACATCCCCATCCATCAATCATCTGGCACTGGGCTGAGGAATCTGTGTGGTTGTCACCTTGCCACCAGCTAGCACTGACCTTGGTTTTATTGCTTCTGAGCTAGGTCTAGAAATTCCTTGGCAAGGGCTCCACCAGCACAGACGGGTCTGTTTCTCTGCACCTTGTTGCTGAGGGACCCTCCCTGCAGCAGGGTATAAGGAACTATTATCAATTCATTTGGGACAACCTGCTAGCTCACCGCCTGCTGCCCCTTTGAGCTTTGTGTGGTATCGATGAGGGTCACCTCCTGAGCCGTGAAAACTGAGGCATGAAGTGAGGGCAAAATGAGACGGTGAGTCAGACGTTTTGGGAAGTGGGTGTGCTGGAACTGAAATGCTAATGGAGTAGTCAGTGGTGATGTAGCTGGAATTAAAGGTTCTTTTAAAGCTCAAATTCCTGGCACCCACCCATCCCTATATCGTTAGGGTTAGACAGTCCCATTTGGCTCCAGGTTCTCAGATGAAAGATCAGAAGAACAACAGTATGAGCTATCAATCACTGTTGAGGACATCAAAAGAGAAGGAAGGAGACCGGAGAGAGCTATTAGAGTTGGCAGCCCTTTATCCAAGCTTTGCATGAATTTTTAGAAAGGAAAGTGACCATAAAATGTCAATACTAGAAGGGAGCCTCCAGATCATGAGAAATAACCCTGTGAAGAGACCAAGATGAGACTGCTTAAGTTGAGCAATGAGATGAGTCCTTTATGCCAGTCTGGAGACTGGGAGACAGAATATTTAACAGGATGGCAAATATGTCATTACCAGTACATATACATACTGTGTTATGTACAAGGAGTTTCACCATGCTATTGTTTATGGAAGCAAAACTTAAAGCAGTGCAATTATCCATCATCTATTAATAAGAGTTTAAATACTATGTGGTTTATGCACTTAAGAGAATACTATGTAGCCGTTACAAATAATGATGTACATCTACATTTATGGATTTGGGATGCTGAGGGGCTTAGCTAAAGGGACAGGTCAACTTTTGTTATGCAGTAAAAGCAGATGTCACTGTGGCCTGCACATTATCTTGGGTAAAACTATATGTGTATACAGTTCGTGTGCAATTTAAAATAGTGTGAAACTTTATGGCCACCCTGTATATGAAAGAATGCTTACAATAAATATCTGAGGCTCAGCTCCCATAGCTCAGTGGTTAGGGCACCAGCCACATATGCTGGGGCTGGCGGGTTCGAACCAGGCCTGGGTCTGCTAAACAACAATGACAACTGCAACAACAACAAAAATAGTCGGGTGTTGTGGTGGGTGCCTACACAGTCCCAGGTACTTGGGAAGCTGAGGCAAGAGAATCACTTAAGCCCAAGAGTTTGAGGTTGCTGTGAGCTGTGATGCCACAGCACTTTACCAAGGGCAACACAGTGAGAACCTGTCTCAAAAAAAAAAAAAAAAATTATCTGACAGGTGAGGTTTTGGACAATTTTAATGATCTTATTTACATTTCATGCATGGTTGGAATTTGTTCAAAGATAACATACCATAATCTGATCTAATAATCAGAAATAAAAGGACGTCTTCTGTTTTTGGTCCTGGATCCCATGTGCAGTTTCGGAGCTTCTCAGGATGGTGGGAGTGAATTTCCCACCTCTGGTTGCTTTATATTAATAGCTGTTTCCCCTCAGTGATAGGCAAATGCTGGTCAGCACACAGCCCAGGGGAAGGGTGCTGTGGAGGGCATGGATCTTCCCATGGAAGGTGTTAGTACAAGAGGTCCCCAGAACTTTAACATAAAGTCTCCCCTGAAGAGTAGAAATCGGAAAGAATGGAATGGTTAGTCTGAGCCTCTATGGGTGAGATGACCCTAAAATAGTCACAAATGGATGGCAGAGGAGATTTAAGAATCCCCCACCTTTAATAAGATGACTGGGGTATTCACAGGCAAGAGTGGCCAGAGTGAAATAACTAGAAAGATGAAACTGAATTAATTGCATTGGATAGCACGGCAATTTGGCTGAAGACGCAGTGTGTTAACCAAAGGGGGAGAGCCACTATATAGTTTAGAAAAGGGAGATGTGTGTGTTCATCCCAGTTTATCCAGCCATGTCCAGGGATCAATGAATAGCTGTGATTCCCGTGGCCATGGACTCGGCCAGGTTCCAGAGCACTAAGGCATTTCCTGATATCCAGCAAAGGGGAGGCTGGATCTGGCATCTCTGTGTTTGCAATGGCCAATGCCAACTTGTGTGTGTGCATGTCTCAAAAGATTGAAGGAGGTCTTATCTCAGTGATCCACTCTCCCAGCGGTTCTCATCCTGTGGGTTGTGACCCACAGAAATTGTATTAAAAGACCGCGGCATTAGGAAGGTTGAGAACCCCAGCACTATCCTAAAATGTAACTGGAAAGAATACTCCATTCCCCAATGAGGCTAAATAATGGATTCACTCTACTTGGTGTTTGTTTCTTGGTTTGTTTTCATGAAGAAGCACTTTGTGTCACTGGAAGGGTTATCTTGGTCTCTAAGATCCCTTCCAGCATGTCTCTGGGTCTTGTGTGCTTCCCTGACCACAGTCCCATTGGGGAACATGTCTTAAGATCCCTAGGTTAGACTGCTTGACTTTGTGCCCCTTTCCATGAAAAATCTCCTTGGACAAATTTAAAGACACGTGCTGACTGCTTTTCCTACAGCCGTGGGGGCTTAGCTAGAGGGATGCTCCGATCAGCATCTGAGTTTGAGGGAAAAGTAGTTCTTCTTCTTCTTCTTCTTCTTCTTCTTCTTCTTCTTCTTCTTCTTCTTCTTCTTCTTCTTCTTCTTCTTCTTCTTCTTCTTCTTCTTCTTCTTCTTTTTTTTTGAGAGACATAGTCTCATTTTGTCACCCTTGGAGTGCCGTGGCATTGCAGCTCACAGCAACCTCAAACTCTTGGGCTTAAGTGAATCTCTTGCCTCAGCCTCCTAAGTAGCTGGGACTATAGTTGCTCACCACAACGCCTGGCTATTTTTAGAGATGGGGTCTTGCTCTTGCTTAGGCTGGTCTTGAATGCCTGATCTCAGACAATCCACCTGCCTCTGCCTCCCAGAGTGCTGGGATTACAGGTGCGAACCACCAGGCCTGGCCAGGGGGAAAAGTCTTGAAAGAGAACATGACATTCTTTTACTTGGGTATTAGACACTTCATTGATTAAATGTACTAGGTTTTGGGTGATTGCCTGCTATGCAGCCAGCTTCTACTTGCTAGACCTGCCAGCCGTATAATTCTTAATTAGAAATATCCAGTTCTTTACTGAAAATGGTCCTTTAAGCCTGAAGAAGCTTAATGGTCCTTTAAGCTCTTAATAATGTGAAGTCCAACATGCAAAAGAAAACAATTTATTCAATATACCTTTAACATCCATCTTCTAGTATTGCAGTTGGCATTTGTTGGAGAAAGGTAGGGTCTCCTCACTTTTTATTTTGATCATGATGTCTTCTTATTTGTTTGCTTTTTACTCTTCTCTGGCTATGAAGATGTACCCTTGGTGGATGCAGCTCAGAAGGTCTTTATTTGTAAGCTATTTTGACTCTCCATATGTAACCCTACTGATGGAAGAACTTGGGTACAGCACTTAGTATCTATCTGGTAACTGTCCAACGTGGTGAGCTTGGCTTATTTCTCCTCCCAAGTTCAGATGTCATGGCTGACACAGCCACTTCTCTACACATGCACCACTTTGTGAGCGAGAATTTCCTCTCCACTGGCTAAAAGTGTTGGGCCAACAGCCCATATTCTAGGAATGCTCTTGGAATTCCATCAGTTTTATTTTTCTAAAGCCGTTTCAGGACGAGCTAAGAAACCAGAAAGGGGGAGGCTAAGGGGACGTTAGAGACTTCTCATTTTGTGAAACTATATTAAAATCACTATATTAAAATCTTAAGTTCCTCACTGAGAGGAACTTAAGAAAGTAAACAATAAAAGCCAGAAGAAAACAGCCTGAGAGAGAAATAGAGGAGCATAGCTAAAGGAAATGAAAAGAATGAAAAAAGAGAAATATAAAATTTCTGGTAAAGTCTCAAATTTCAAAGAAGAGTGGCAAGGTATCACCCCCCACCCCGGAAGATACTGTATAACTTTTTTTCATTCTGTTTACTTTTCAAGCAGTGTTTGCTAATATTAATATTGACATCCCTGTTCACATAATAGCTTTGGGAACGTGTTGCATAATTTAGAATTCTTCTTGGTTAACTGAGTTTAGACAAAACCAACATCTATTATTAGTTTTCCTTTTTTGTGAATCGAAGGGGTCAGATCTACCTTAGGAGACCTCTCCTTGTATCAGTCATTTAAATTCCTCAATTCATAAATTCATTAAAAATGTCCATGGCAGTTCTGACTTAAAAATCTGCCCCAAGTGGCATCAAGCCAGAAATTGATTCTTATTGCTTCAGAAGGAGGGGGAAATATTCCTGCACCAGGGTAACACTGCTGCCCTGCGGTACTGGGACTTTCCTTCCCAAGAATATATAGTTTTACTGAGGTGAAATAAACTTTGCCTGTGTCTTTGCCCATGTAGAAAATGAATGTGTCTAATCCACCTTCCAGATGGGAGAAACGGAGGCCAGGGCAGATGACTCCGTGGTGTTTGGAAAGACTGTCTACGTGCCAGGGGAGCCATAGTCCTCAGTCCCCTGAGACTTTAAACCCCTGACCTCTTTACTGTCCGTAGTCTTAAAAGTGACCCCCCCTCCCCCTATGGCCATGGGAAGAATCTGGCATGACTTTTTAATCACAGAGGCAGAAGAAGTTGGAGCTTCAGCCAGAACAGATTTAATTTTTAACCCAGACTTGAGAACTTTGTTTTTTAAAATAAGCTCAACCATGTCTCAGGGGTTAATTATGAGCCTTTAGAAATCCCAGACTGGCATTTATCTTTTAAAAATATTTACATAACTTAGTTTTATAGGGTGTGTATGTGTTTGTCACACAGGTGTGTTTTAAGAGCTCAAACTATTTAACATTTTCTCTCTGAACCTAAACATCTCCCAAAATACTGAGAGCAAGGTAAGGTTTACCAGGCCCATTTGGAAGCCTGTGCTGTCGGCTCACTTGAAGGCTGACGGGTAGGAGGGCAGGTGGCCTGCTCACCACCTCTGCCAGGCAGCAGGAGAGGACAGACTAGAACTCCTGCCTCCCAGTCCTGTTTTTACAGCCCCTCCCTCAGCCCACTGTTTCAAATCCAATGTGGGGATCCTGAGGGACCAACAGATTCCTCTACTCAGGGACTTTAAAAGTTCCTGCGTTTTATCTTTGTTAACCCAGCGAGGGAGGAAGTGGGGAGAAGGCCTCCCCTCCAGTACTCCCTGCCTCTAGGTTTCTCTTTAAAAACTGCAACCAGAGTAGATCCTCCCTGGCATCTGAGGACACCACTACCTCTGAAGCCCAGCCCTCCTCCACGTGCAGCCGGGCAGGAGAGCTTAAAACTGGTGAAAGGCCTCAGAAGTGAGACATGACCCCAGGAGTAGGATAAGCCAGAAAGAGGCAGATTCCAGCAGTGGAGAACATGCCCATCCTGACAGCCTACAAGGGAGAATTTCTAGGCCTCACTGTCGGGGTCCTCCCCACCCTGAGGGTTGAGCTCCTTGGAGATCTTGGAGAGATCATGAGGACTCTTAACCTGCTAGCCGGGCATTTTCACGATCACGTCAGTGATGAGAGAGGGAGAAGGTGAGGAAATACATGAGAAACTGATGCAATCTTTTGTCACATCATTAGTTCTTAATGAAAAATCTAGACTTCCTTATCTTTACGGGGGTAGAATTCAGTTCTCAAGGACTTGAGTAGATGCAGCTCTGTGTGTGTGTGTGTGTGTGTGTGTGTGTGTGCGCGTGCACGCGCGCGCATGGTGTGGTGTCTTCCCTATCACCCACTTCAGAAAATACTCTATTTTCTCATGTTAAGATATATATTTTTTTTTCCTGAGCTGGGTGCCATGGCTCATGCCTATAATCCTGACACTTTGAGAGGCTGAGGCAGGAGGATTGCTTGAGGCCTGGAGTTCTAGCCTGGGCAACATAGTGAGACCCTATCTCTACAAAAAAATAGAAACATTAGCCAGACATGGTGGCATACATCTGTAGTCCATGCTACTTGGGAGGCTGAGGCAGGAGGATTGCTTGAGCTCAGGAGTTTGTGGTGGCTGTGAGCTATGATTGTGCTACTGTACTTGCCTGGGTGACAGAGTGAAACCACCCCCCAACCCCTTTTTTGGCTAAAAACCATCCATATATACACATTCCAGCTTCCAGAAGAAAGTAATCTAGGTTAATTGCAGAAGATTTTGAAAATATGTCAATGTGACCAGAAGAAACTAAAATTCATCTATAATTTTACCACCTAATATTATCAACGTTTTGGTTACTAGTGACCAGTCTGTTCTTTATTCTTTTAGGGAATACAAGTTTCCAAAGCAGGGATCTTGCTCAGTTCTCTGACCCAATGTTCTAAACAGGGACCCGTAAGGTAGATATGCAGCACATATTGGTAGAATGAGTGAATAAATAGCTATATAATCACACTTTGAATTGAAACAGGTGTTCGGGATCCAGGAGCGACTAACAACAACAGAATTGGTTGGGTTTGGCGACTCAGACCCCAGATGCAGCTAACTGTGTCTCCTTCGATGAGTCACGCCACCTTTCTGGGCTGCGTTTCTTCTTTAGTAAAATAATCATTGTAGCTAACTTTTGTTTAGTGCTTACTACATGCATCGTTGTAAGCTCTGTACATGTGTTTCCTACCATAGCTCTAAGAGAAAGGTACCTACTGTCTCCATTTTATGCATGAAAAAACAGGGACAGAAAGGGTAAGTGATTTGCCCAAAGTCACATAGCAAGTAAGTGGGGGAGCAGGGCTTGAACTCAGGCCTCTGGGCTCTTGCTCTCTCCAGTGGAATTCCCAGGCTGTGGGACTTCTCAGGCCCCTCCCCGCTGCCAGCATTGAGAGAGAGGGGTGGTGCAGGGAGGTAGTTGTGATGATTATGCTGCTGGTGGAGCTCCCAAAGTCAATTGTGGAACAAGGTCCAAGGGATTATTACGTGGAGATTAGAGAGCAAGGTTCTTATCTAGAGGACTTCTACCTGGAATGTGGAGGGGCCATCTGGGCATTCAGGGCATGTGCAGAGCCTAACTGAAGACCAGGGTTGATCTGCTGTTCATCAGTGCTCCATCACCCCAGGCAGGGTTCCCAGGGCTCTTGGTGTGTCCCCTTCAGCTTCCGGGTCTTGTAGTATAGCCACCCACGGGATAGTGCACCAGGGTCAGACGGGGAAGTGTATAAGAAATAAATCTGATCATTCGGTGGTGAGCACCAGCTGATGCATTTAATGGGGGGAGGAAAGATGGATGATCAGCTAGGGTTTTAATTAGCAGGACACAGGCCCTCCTCCCATCCCCTGCTGAAACCCTGTGTTTTGCCTCATGTCCATGGTAACCCGGGCTCCTTTCTGGTGAGGAGGAATGGGCTTCAGTAAACACATCTATTTGTGTGACTCCTATTACTCATGTGAAGCACTGTCACTCCTTTTTCCACTGTGGTCTGTGCGTCTGAGTCAGAGCTAGCCTACAACAGGGTTCTTTGAATTGATGGCTCACTCCCAGCCCTCTTGACTAACTGCCAACTTAGCCGGGCGTAGCTTACCAACAAATTTTTTTTTTTTTTTTTTTTTTTTTTTTTTAAGCCAGACTGATTCATAGAAACTCCTTTAAAACAGTGAAAAGAAACCGCCCATCACACACCCTAGCACACCAGCCCAGGAAACTTATAACCTCAGGAGGCGGGTCCCTCCCATCAGTGTGGTTGAAAACCTCCAGGAGAGCGGACCGAGCTGCTGCCAGCACCGTCACCGCCAGCCACTCCGGACCCTCCAGGTAGGATAGCTACCAGCACCACCGGGAAGCTCTGCACATTTCCTCCCTCTCTCTCCACAGCTCTCCTTCTGATTTCATCTTAGCTTTGCACTTTTTCCCCTGTTCTTGCTATTTTTCTACAATTCTCTAAGAATCAAGTCTTTGAAACTTTTAGCTAAAAGTGGATACTGAGACAACAACTTTGTTCACAAAGTTCAGATTAATGTATTTTGAGGAGGGAGTCAGGAGAAATCAGAGGGGCTGGCGTGTAACCTTGTCTTGAGGTACTCAAGTTCTCTACTCTGAAGATGTGGAGGGAGCAGGGACTTTGGACCAACGGAGACAGGTTATTCTTTCCGCAGCAAACACTGCATACCTTTGCAATCACAGGCTGAACGTGCCAGATGTTTGCATCCAGCTCCTCCGTTTTGATTCCATTTCCTTCCTTTGGCATTTGAATTGTTTCTCAGCTTGTAACTTGTTTGCTGGGCTTTTTTTGCGTGGTGGGTAGATAACTGTTTTTCACTTTATTTTTGCCGTTTTTCCCCCCTGTCCTTTGGTTTGTCAGTTCACGTCTGTTTAAATTTGAGCTTTTCTTTTCTTTTTTTCTCCTCACAGGATGGGAAGAGGGGGATTGGTTTTTTTAAAGAAAACGGTTAGAGATAGAAAGAGGGAGGCAAATGGTGTTTCAAATGACACGTGGGAGGGGTTTATTTGGAATCGGGAGCTGATGCGGACTCCAGATTCCTTCCTCTCTTGGCCAGATGTGGAGGGAAACTGGGTTTGGAGAGGAGGGTGGGGCAGGGGAACGTCTGTTCTTGTAAAAAATCATTGAATGGCTCTGTGTGCCCACCGCAGAGACAGAAGCATTTCTGTGTGGAGTGAAAAAAATAATATATACCAGAAATGATCCAAGACAATTTTCAAATGTGGATGTAGGAATTTTCTGTGCGGAAGGCAATGCTTATTTGGGGGAAGTTTATCTTTTCGTTCTTCCCCCAAATGTGGTTATACAAATACAAACACTCATGCTAATCATAAAGTGAATCTGGGGAAATAGAGAAGGGTGCTTTTTCTACTGCCTTCTTTTTTTTAAGGTTAGCGTTTTTTGGTTGAGTGTCTACCAAGGCGTGGCCCATTTCAACAAAGATACTGGTCTATTTTTTTTCTCAAGTAAATGAGATGAGGAGAGTAACAGGATTCAGCTTGTCTGATGAAGTTAGGCTTTTCCTTCAGAAATGCTGCAAGATTAGAGACACACACACAATTTAAAAGTAATCAACCCTGTGTGGAGCAGGCAATGCTCCTTGTTAAACTGCCTGCGGGATGGGGGTGGGGGGTTGATTAAGTAGATACAAGGGCAACTTTTCAAGATGAAGGGAACGCCTACATTTACTTCAAATGTTTATTATTTCCAGTTTACATGGATGTGGATTAGGGAAGGCATTATTAAAGCGATAGTGAAGGCATCTGTGGGAATAATACACATTTTGTTCTAGTTCTGAGCAGTTAAAACTAACAAGACACATCTAACTGGTCAGCAAACAGACGACCCCAGCCATTCTGGGGTGTGAACCACCATAAATCGCATTATCTGTGGAGAGATTCACTTTATACTATAGCTTTATACATGAGAAAATACGCTACATGTATGTTATTTCCTGGAGTTTGAGAACAGTTTAAAAAACACTGTTCTGATTTCCGCACTCTGCTCTTCTTCCAAGAAGTGGTGGGAGGGTCCCTGGGCCGTGGGAGTTTTTCTGGATTTCAGCGCTGACTACCGCACCCCCCCCCCACAGTGGCAGATCCAATTCCACCCGCATGAGAAGAATGGGACAGGGGTGGAGGGCTTTGAGGGGGGCAGGGAGGGGCTGAAGGATATCCTGTCTGGTGCTCTGGCCAAGGACCCCCCAGATTTTACATTGTTTGTGGGTATGAAACTGTCCTGGAAGTTGGCAAAAATCCATCAAGGACCAACCCAGAGCAGATGACATCCTCAGAAACTGGCTGCCTCCCAGGACTACTGGGCAGACCTCTGAGGAAAGGAAAGAGGTGTACGGAAAGGAAAGGGGTGTACGGAAAGGAGTATGGAAAGGCCTCGCTGTGGCTTTCTGAACCCTTCCTGCTTCACATCCAGCCCCCAGCCTGTGACTCTGCCTCATGGGGACCACCCTGGGAACACAGACCTGCTTGGCTTGTTCTGGGGATTTCAGATAGTGCCAGACCTGCCAGGAGCTCTGGAGAGAGCACAGTCAGAGACCTAGCTCTGTCTCACCCTCGAGGCTTCCTGGAAAGAGGCCCAGGCATGAGGCAAAACTGATTTTATGCAGAACCTGGTGGAGCACACACCTGGAAGATGGACCCAGAAAAGGGCGCCAGGCTGGTTAGTTCCATTCCAGCCTTTATTTTATTTTACAGAATTCTAAATTTGGGCAGGATCTTGCAGATCAACTCATTTATTTTCCTACCATATGCAGAAATCTCATTTTTACACCATCTCAGATAATGGCCGACATACAGGTTTTGAAATTTCCACGTGGTAGGGGGTGGGGGAGGAGCTCATCCCCCTTTGTGGGACTGCTCTAATTCTTAGAGTTTCTTAAATTGACCAAAAGTAGCTTCCTTATAACTCCTTGGTTCTGTAGGACTCAAACGGCCCAGAAAAGTCTATCTGTTCTGTTGTTGCCCTACCTGTTATTCCGATCCTCTAAACCAGGGGTGGCGAACAAGGTAACAAAAAACACCTGACTGAGCATGTTATATTATGTGTTTAATATATTATTGTTAAAATTATATGCTTTTGTGTGAGTGTTTGTCTGTTTTGGCAGGTCACTGCGTGGTGTGGCTC
>CAUYPK010071373.1:0-27657 GCA_963574355.1 Loris lydekkerianus | reverse complement strand
TCTCTCCACATCCACACCAGCATCTGCAGTTTTGAGACTTTGTGATGTGGGCCATTCTCTCTGGGGTTAGATGATATTTCTGGGTGGTTTTGATTTACATTTCTCTAATAATTAGGGACCTTGAGCATTTTTTCATGTTTGTTAGCCATTCATCTGTCTTCTTTAGAGAAGGTACTATTCATCTCTCTTGCCCAATGATCTAAGGGATTGTAGGCTCTTTTTATGTTTATTACTTTGAGTTCTCTGTGGATCCTAGTTATCAAGCTTTTGTCTGATCCAAAATATGCAAATATCCTTTCCCAATGTGTAGGCTATCTACTTGCTTTGGTTGTTGTTGCCTCAACTGTACAGAAGCTTTTCAGTGTTATTAAGTCGCATTTGTTTATTTTTGTTGTTGTTGCGATTGCCACAGGATTCTTCCTCATAAAGTCCTTCCCCAGGCAGATAGCTTCCTGCGTTTTTCCCCACACTTTCTTCGAGGATTTTAATTGTTACTTTTATAAGTAGCATATATATTTTCCTTTTTAAGAAATATTTGCCAAAATAAATAATTCTGAAAATATTTTCCTAGAGCCTCTGTAATCCATTTAAAATTGAGTTTTGTACTTGGGTTAAAGTAGGGGTCAAGGTTTGTTTTATTTGCTTTGTTTTTGTGTGTGAGCATCTAGTTGATCCAGTACCACTGATTGTCAACAATATCCCTTTTTCTCTACTCTGTAGTATCACCTCTGCTATACATCAAATGTCCATATATGTATGGCTCTGTCTTTGGACTCCTGTTTTATCAATCTACTTGTCTAACCTTGCATTAATTAATATCCTAATTATAGTGGGTTTATAATAAGTCTCGATATCTGATGTTAAATTATTTCTAGTTTACTCTCACTATTCTTGGATCTTTGCATTTCCATAAAAATTTAAAAATTCAGTGCATCACTTAACACACACACACACAAAGAAATCTTCTGGAATTTAGATCAACTTGGAAAGATCAAAAAATTTACATCAACTCTTCCAATCCTTGAAAAACAGTTATGTCCCTCCACTCATTTAGGCCTTATTTATATTCTTTCCATAAGATTATACATATTTATTCATAGAAGTCTTGCATATTATTTTATTTTTAGTTATTTACATGTTTTGGACACTATTCTACCTGGCAAGTGTACTAATTCCTTTCATGAGAGTTCTGCCCTTGACCTAATACCTTCTCATGGCTCCACCTCTTAATACTATTGGGATGGGGATGGGGTATCAACATAGGACTTTGTGGGGCAAGGTTGGTGGGGAATCAGCACTCATACCATAGCCAAGATGAGAGTGTAAAGTTGTCATTCCTGCCTTTTCCTCCGTAAGTTAGCAGAAATAAAGAAGACAGTGAAAATTTAAAACGCCACGTCCATTAGTAGCACAAGGACTACTTAGTGGCCTGGCAGCTGAATGATGTCAGGGAGTTCCAGAACACTCCGTGAGCACCTGACTCTGCCTTGAGCCCCAGTGTCCTGCCTGGCCAGCTGCTGAGACAGCGGGGATGGCAGGGGATGGCAGTTCCCCTTCAGTGTCATTTGGCAGACAAAGCAGAAGATGTTTTCTGAACATCCCTCATGGCCTGGCAGCCAGCCAATGCTAATACCAACATGGAGGACTCCCCCAGGCATAGATTTCAGATGTTGGAGGTTCCTTACTTAATTTTTTGATGACTGTGGCAAACCAGAGGACATTCAGGTAAAGGTGAAAGGTGTGGAGTTTAGAGCACTCACTTTTGTTTAAAAGGATTATTCAATAAGCTAATCGGATGGTGACTTCCTGAGGAGGAAATCCACCTGAGCCAGTGGGTTTTCCAACAAGCACATTACTGTGTCCTAGAGATTGACGTGAAGTCTCTATCAGGATGCCCAGGAGCAAGGGAGAAGAGGGGAGGGGAGGAAAGAAAGAAGCTGAGCTATATGTAATCACTGTTGGAGAGTAAGGCAGGGGGTAGGAGAGGAGGAGAGAGACAGGTAGGCATTTTCCTCCAGGACCATGAACTGGCAGATACAACAGTTTCAGAGGGACAGAGAAGAAGCTAAACCCCTTACGTATCTGCATATTGATTATATAAGGTGTTCATGCCATGCCTTCCAGTGTCTTTTGGGGACACCTATGTCACAGTTAATTTTGAGTTCCAGCAGTTCAAAGTAAGGCCCAGGGAAGGACACCAAAAAGAGAATTATTTGGTGTTGGGGGGGAGCAGGAAAAAAGGTGAGGCATAGCCTTGAGGTAGAAATTGATACATGCAAGGGTGCAGTTCAGGGCAGCACAGCCACCTGCTACAGACTGTCAAAACACTCAGCATGGGGTCATGGAGGAGATAGCACCTGAAAGTCTTTAGCAATAGGATAAATACTTATTTTTGAAAATTCACCTGTGACTCTAGATCAAGATTAATATGGGTACTTGAACAGCAAATGTTCCACCCACTCATCTATCTGCCATTTCACCCATACACCCCTCATCCACCCACTCATCTCTCATTCATCCATCCCTCCATCCATCCCTCCATCCATCCCTCCATCCATCAATTCATCCCCCATCTATCCATCCCTCATCCATTTTCAGTTATCCATTCCCTATTCATCCATACTTCATCCATCCATGCCAAATCTATCCAACTAACCAAGTGTGTGTTACAGAAGACAGTCACTGGGGACACAGAATTGAATAAGACATACTCCAAAAGCACAAAAACTCATAGGAGACAGGTGCATGAATAATTACAATGAAACTTCATTAGTTGTATGATCTACTTAACAACCAGTTACGTCAGAAGAGCTGTGTATAGATGTTAATCCCAAGGCTTGGCAGATGTTTCTTACCTCCGTGAAGGCACAGACCTGTACATGGCATTCCTTCTCTTGTTTCATGGCTAGAACAAATCCTAAAGGGGCTTGTTAGTTCTTTCAAAGGACTGTGTTTTGTTTATTTTTCATGGCCATCAGGTGAACTGGAGCTGCTGGTCCAGCTCAGGCAGCATCAAGTTCAGGGACTGGTATTAACTAAGGAACCCTGGGGAAGCTGTTACTAACAGGTGTGTTTACAATAACAAGACACAATGATATTAATTTAGTTTAGCAATGGTAATTCCTTAGTAATGAGTGACTGGAAATGAATTCTTGAACCAAATACTTCTTGCACCTGCAATTGATTTAGGGTCGGGTTTGTGTGTGTATGTGTTTGTGTGTGTGTGTGTGTGTGTGTGTGTGTGTGTGTGTGAGATGCATGTATGAGAGAGAGAGAGAGAGAGAGAGAGAATATATGCATACTCAGTTATGTGGTGATATAGTGTCTGGATATATAATAAGTATATGTAAATAAGTACATTTTATGGAGAGGTGTCTGAGCTTAAGTCATCCTTTTAACAAACCAAATATAGTTTTGTACATTCAAAATCAGTTTTTTTTAAAAGCGTAGGTTTATCTCTGAAAGATTAAATTTTGGAAATTCAAAGAAGGAATATTATATATAGCTATCATTTACTAAAAGCCTACTATAATCCAGACTCATTTCATACTCACAACTTTCTGGAAAAGGTTGATTTCATTATGAAGATAAAACAGGCCTCAAAAAAGGTTCAATTTAGTACTTTTCCCACACAGCTAGTAATTATCAAAGGTTCTATTTAAGTTCAGCTTGCCTGCTTTGGGGGTCATATCTCTCTCTCTCTCTCATTTTACACGGCTTTATCATATAGAGGATTTTAGCCAAAGGGTGTAACTCTCTAGGGTGTTAGGCCTTTAGAACCTGGAATAGGTAGACCGAGGAGGCCTTGCACGATGGATAGGAACAGGATTGTCCTCCTCAAAAAGCCAGCTTGCATGCAGCATCCTCAGATTCAGCCAGATAACAATGTCCATGAAGAGAAAGCTACTTGTCTATCCCCCAGGTGGTCAGAGTGTCCCAGGCCAGTATGCAAGCTTTCTAGAAGGAAGCTTTAAACTCATCTTAGGAAGATGAGTTTAAAGAATGACTTCTCTGCTCTCAAGGCCCTCATACAATTGGAAGAAAGAGATCATTTCAGGACACACTCCAATTAAAAGATATGTCTGAGGACCTACAGATACATGTGGAAGAAGAATAGGCCTCTATAGAATTCATACTTAAAAAACAGACACATAGGGTGACATTGTTTGTGTTCCAAATGATCATTCTATTTAATAAGAATCTCCTACATGATAATAACAAGCTTCTTTTGTATTTTTCAAATATAGCAAGGACAGATTGGTTTTCTCTCCCCTCGTTTAGGAGTATTGTTCTTGGATAACTCAAGGTGCACTTTATTAAAGAGAAGCCTGCCAACTCCAGCCACATGGCCCTGCAATACTCAAGGGGAAGGGGATTCAACAATGGAGTCAGGCCAGAGGGACCTGATCTTGGCCCACTTTGGGTAGGGGGTTGCTAGTCATTCACTGGAGAAGCAGGAGCCCCAGGGAATGGCATTTTGAGGTCCAATGTGGGCATGAAAGATGCCCAGGAGGCTCCCTAATTGGAATGGACCTGCCAGAGAAGACGGAGGGGCACCTGGCATGTATGGGAGGGTCACCCCAGAGCTGGAGCTCAGATCTGCAGCATTGTGCCCCCTGGTCCCACATCTCTGCTCATGCTTCTTATGGCAAAGTTCCCATGTTCCTTGAAATCTCATCAAATCAACTCAGGTGTCTTCTCTTCTCCCTGCACCAAAAGTTCTTTTCCTTCTCTCCTCCTAAGCAAAGCTCTTCTTTGCTCCTTCACTGGGATCCTTATCACATGGGACCTGATATTATAACTAGTCCAATTTGTGTCCTATATTCTCTACTAGATTATCAACTCCAGAGGGAGAAACTGGGTCTGGTTTGCTGACTCATCTCCTGTCTTCCTCCATGTCCATGAACTGGCAGATACAACACTGTTTCAGAGGGACAGAGAAGTAGCTAAGCTCCTTAGGTATCTGCATATTGATTAGCTAAGGTGTTCAGGCCATGGCTTCCAGTGTCTTCTGGAGACACCTGTGTCACAGTTTACAGAAGCCTTTGCATACTCAGCACAGAACATGGCGCAGTGCACAGTAAAGTGGCGGCAGCGCTTAAGGGAGTGAATGAAAGAAGTGCAGGTGCCCAAAGAAGTCTTTGGTGACTGAGGAGGTGATGTGCTGACAGACTGAATTGTCAACCTGTCAAATTCTTTGAAATGTGGTCATATCCTGGCTTTGCCCCAGGCCTTGACAGGGCCAGTGTCCTCACATCTCCACAATTTTGCAGACCTTTTAACTTGGCAACTTAAGGTAATAGGGATCCTTTTGTGAGATCAGCCTCCCAGGACTTGGGCACACAGGGCTCCTGGGATATATGCTTAGTACTTCAGGATCAGGCCAGGCTGGGGCAGGTCCTGCAAATTCTGAGGCTCTGGTCTAGTGACTGAGAGTCCAATTATCTGATAATATCACTGTTCTATTCTCAAGTTTCCAAATAGGTGGAGTCCTGGCCCTGAACATCAGTCTTTGTGGGCCCGCCCTGGACATCCCTGGCCTCCCCTTCCTGCATCCTTGCATCTGTCCAGGTTCATCTGGCACTTCTGCCGACAACCTGGCCCTTCCACAGAAGTCCCATACCTTTTGTCGGGGCAGATCCTAACCTAGGCATAGGGTTTGAACAGATGCCAACCCTGCTGTAGACATATGTTGAAGGCACCTTTCAACAGATGCTGAGCTCGAGCTGGATGCTGTGAAGGTCCTCAGCATGCTGTCAAGGCAGGGAAGATGGTGTCAGCATCAAGCATTAATACAAAACCCCAGAATCTTCTATGAACTCTAGAGAGTGAGAGTCTGGAAGTGTGCCAGGCACCTTTCTCTAGCAGAGCACACCATCCTGGCCCCATGAGCAGATGCTGCTTCCTCCCCTGGCCTGGGCAACACCTGACCCCTGAACTCCCATGTAGAGTCAAGGGAAAAATCAATACTTCAGTGATCACTTCAGCGGGATCAAGTTTCCATTCTGGTGTGTAACCTTGTAAGAATTATTTTACTTCCTTGAGCCTCAGTCTCCTCCATCGTAAGAATGTGGTCTTTGTCTTCCCAAAGGATGTCGGTAACAGTTAAATTAGATATTCTGAATCCAGAACCCAGCACTCTGTGTGGCATGGAAAGCGAGTTACCAACCTACCTCTCCCCTTGGCTTGCTCATCTCCAGGCTATTTCATATGCGGCCAAGTCCAAGATTTTCTAAAAAACTTCTGTCTGCCTACAAATACATTCTTAACTGTTCTGGAATTCTGTCAGATTAACAATCAGGGGCATTATCAATACAAGATGAATTTTCTGGTGACAAGGGGTGCTCTTCGTGACAGCATATTTTCAACATTTAATTGAGCGAGTTAGATGATTTGATGATAACCTCCATGTCTAAATGGTGACCTCTGGGGCAAGTGATTTCTCAGGGCTGAGCCAGCCTTAGACATTGGGATTTCAGAAAGGGAGTCAGGCCCAAGGGGATGGACATGCATCCTCTTCATCTGTTACCGGGCCTCAACCTATTGAGGAGGAGGGAAACAAAAGCTTCTGGTGGATGCCAACCATGGAGGCTGCTGAGATCCAGCAGGGTCACCGTGAAAACCTTCAGTATGCTCTCCAGATGGGGAGATGGCATCAGCACTAATCATTAATAATAAAAGGCCAGAATCTTCCATGAGCTCTAGAGAGTGAGAGTCTGGAACTTTGGTCTATTTTTAATACCTATTTTTTCCCCACCCTTGTTTTCCTCTCACATATAAAGATGACCTCAAGTGCAAAAAATATGATTCCACTCCAGTGGAGGAGACCCAGAGAATTTCCAGCTGATTAGACTTGGGAATTGTTCCTGTTACTGCTATAGTTAAATAGATATTGGCAAATAGCGTAACCTGCAGGGAAGCAGAGTGTGGAAGAGCCTGGTCGGTTATAATTAGAAGTATACATCATTCTCCTTCCCCTAAAGAGCTAGAGACTTGTTTTTAAAGGGACAGTGAGGCACAGTTCGTGGACAGCCTTTACTCAGCCACACTTAAAGAGCCACCTTAGAAATCGTTATACACTTTGCAAATGTAATTAATGCTCTTCCTATTTTTTCATAATGTACTGAAGCCTGGTTGATGTGAGTCTCAGAGCCGAATCTAGAAGCATGTAAGTACAAGATGGTTACGTTTCAACAGATGACGTTTGTTAAGTATACAGTCTTTTTATCTGTGGTTTGTAATGCGCCTGCATGAATTGATAAGAAAGATGATTATCTTGTCCCTTAGGAAAAAATGAGATAAATGTATTTAAAACCCGTACACATAACAAGTCTTATTCACTTCCTCAGCTGTGATGAAGGCAGTAGGAAGGTGATTTTCTTATCTGTGAACAACTGGGTCCAATCCAGCTGAATCAGACAAACATCGATTGAGCTCTAACCCAGTTCTGGCCCCCTGCTGAGGGTGAGTGTGGGGGGCTTGATGGGAGGGGCAAACTGGGCAGCGTAGTCCCACCATCTAGTGCATGGACTCTGGGGTCTGACAGATGGGATTTGAAACTTCCCTCTGCTCTCATCTAACTTCATGACCTTGAGCAAGCTACTTAACCCTTCTTAACCTTAGCTTCCTTATTCGCAAGTGGGGATAAAAATAATTCCAAGGTTTATCGGGCGGATTTTAGATATAAGGCTCAATAAACCATTAGCCAATGGGGCCCAACATGAAGAAAGGCCCCATCACAGAGGTAAGCATCAAACAGGACCTTTCAATATAATATGGTAAGTCCTATGGTAGCACTATATTCTGTCACACAAGGGCTACTCTGGGGTTTAGAAACTAATGCCTGGTTTCTTGGAGCCGGCTTCTGGCTGACTTCCAAAGGAGGAAGAAGAAATAGTCAGATGGAAAGAGTGTCAGAGATACAAGGGAAAAACTTGAGCAAAAGAGGAGAGGCATGTAATCACCATAGGGAAGCGCACAGATGGCCAGGATACTGCCCATAGGTTCTCCCAGGTGCTGTGACGCTGTCGACAGAGAACAGTGGGTGGGGAGCTTATAGCTAAGAGAGGCAGAGCAGGCCAGGTAAGCAGGCAGTGGCAAAATGTAAACAGTGTAAGCAATCGAAAATTTGATGGTCCAGAAATTTTGATTAAGAGCAAAGGCACTCAATGAAGACTAGAAGAAAGAGACTTTGGTTTTCTTGGGTTTTTTGACACAGAGCTATGTTTATAATGTCCCATAGGATCATGAATTTTACCTGAAATATATTGGAAGTTAATACAAGTGTAGGCATGATATCTCAGCAGGGCTGTGTAGGGCCCAAGCTGACGGTACCACATTAGGACACAGGAAGAAAGGGCAGACTGACCCTCGTGGTCTGGAGATGAACACAGGCAAAGCGACAGAGCTGGGAGCCTGTCTTTGGTCTTCCTGTGGTGGGCACAGGAGACTTAGCACAGCTTGTCTTCCTAGGCAGCAAAGGGAGAATGAGACTGTGAATAAAGGGTGGTTCCTAGATGCTGGCTGATGCTGTGTGTGTGGACAAATCGAATAACCAATGACATGTTGTGTGAGGGGCCACTGGGCCAGAGAGGGCGGGGTATATGAATAATAATCTTGAACCCTGGTTCCCCAGTGCCTCATTATCCAGATCCCAGCTGAGAAGAAGGTGGACTCCAGCAGAATTGTTATATTAGTGATCTTCAGGTATCAGAAATTCTCAAAGGAAAGAAAGTGTAGAGGTTTACACATATGGGAATACTTTACACTTTCTGCATAAATACCTAATTGGAAAGTCTCAGAAATAGATAGGATGTCTATAAAGTATGTGTGTAATTTAAAATAGTCAACCATTAGTCAATGAACTTTATGGTTATCCTGTATTAAAAGACTGTACGTGTATGCATTACAAAAATCACTGAAAATAAAATAAGTTGAACAAAGCATGCATGTATTTTTTTTTTTTTTTTAAGTTAGGGTAACCCGAAGTGGGGAGAAGGGAAAGGAATTGTGGCAGGCAGTCCTGAAAGCTAGCCCTATGAGCCCTGTCTCCTGGAACGTGTGCCCTTGTGTAGTTCCCTCCCATGAATGTGGGCTGGACCCGGTGACACTAAGGAGTGGCATATGGCAAGAAGGAGAGGATGTCACTTCTGAGCCTAAGTTATAAAAACCATGACTTGAGCCTAAGTTATAAAAACCATGACTTCTATCTTTCTAGTGCTCTCGCTCTCTCTCTCTCTCTTTCTCTCTCACCTTTTGGTTTGCTTGCTTCAGTGAAGCCCACTGCCGTGTTGGACAGGGCCATGTGTCATAAAACATAGGACAGCCTCCAGCCAATAGCTAGTGGGAAACTGAAGCCCTCATCCCCGCAGCCCACAAGGAGCTGAATCCTGGACAAACATGTGAATGAATTTTGAAGCAGATCCTACCCAATCAGGTCTTAGGATGACTCACCCTTAAGAAGACACCTTGACTGCAGCTTGTGAGATCCTGACCAGATTCCTGACCCAGGGAAACTGTGAGCTAACTGATGTTTACTGTTGTGAACGGGGTGGTCTGCTGTGTAGTAATAGATAACTGATACAGGAACTAACATCAATTGAGCAAGGCTGTGATAAATAGTAGTTTATCTATTTAATTCCCTATTTTACTTCTGAGAAAGTTGTCTGGGCAAGATAACAGAAGGTTTAGGAAATTTGACTAAGGTTACCCAGCTAGAAAAAGTAGCACAGAAAGTCACAGGCCAGGGCTGACTGGGTCCCAATGTGTCTGCCAGGTGGAAAGGAAAGAATCCCCCCAAATTAAAAGTTGCCTGAAGGAATCAAAGGCACCCTCAGAAATGGGTGCACTAAAAGGCTGACCCTTCCCTGAATGTCTTTCCTGCTTTTTTTTCATGGTTTGGGTTAGAGCCTCAAACTACTGATTATATGCAAATTCATTGCCTCCTTTTCACCTCAGTAGGAAACAGGTCAAGCAGAGGAGCTGTGAAGGGGACAAGGATGAGAAGACAGCACAGGTAATGTGAGCATGGGCTCAGGGGACAGGCACAGGTCAGGGGTCAGGGCCAGGAGAGGCCCTCATGCAGGGAAGAGCCATTTTGAAGGTGCTGGTCCCGCTAAGGCAGAGTGGCTGGGAGCATTCCCACCTGGAGAAGTAAGGAGGCCGCTGAACGAAATTGAAGTCCTGGGGACAAGCAACCAGAGACAAACCCTCTCATGATTTAACCTCTGGCCAGAACTCTGAAAACAAAAAGAAGTAAAAACATTCTCCATGAGGATACAATCATTTCCTCTTAACCATAGTTTTTGCTTTTCACAGTTTCAGTTACCTATTACTCTCAGTCAACCTCGGTCTGAAAATATTAAATGCAACATAGTAGAAATAAAAATTCACATAACTTATATTATAGTAGGTTGATATAATTGTTTTATTTTATTACCAGTCATGTGTAAATTAAAGTTTATCATAGGTATACATACAGAGGAAACCCTAAAAGTAGGGTTTGGTTCTAGCTGTGGTTTCAGGAGTCTGCTAGGGGTCTTAGAACTCATCCCCCAAGGACAAGGGGAGACTACTGCAATGCCATTATCAATCTCGCAAGGACTGACTCATTCATAAATCATGTAGTAATTACACACAGGGTTAAGTGGTTGACGGATGCTTCCCTCAAAAGGAACAATCATTCGGATGGAGATTTTCATTTCACTGTATCTTTCTCTAGCATAAATTCGGACATTCCAGGTAAAACAAAGCAGGTAAAAGCAAATAAAAGCTGCTTAAGGGCATGCTAGGACACCGTGGGAGGCAGGAGACTCTGACAGGCCTCCAGCTGCAAAGACTCACCATTTAATTTGGCCTCAGGCTGGTGTATGGATTGCCTCTAAAAAACACACGGCCTCAAACTGTGACCATCAAGTAAAGGCAGCTCATAACAATTTTTGTGCCTCAGTATTATTATAAAATATTTGCCACATAGACGTATGGATAAAGAATACTAATGATAGCAATAAAACTATGTACCCACTACCCAGCTTTGTTAAATCATAATATTTTTCCAGATTTGCTTCAGATTTTTTTCTCAAGAAATGAAACAGTGCAGATATAGTTGAAGCTCACTTTGTAACTTCTCTAAGGTCTTCCCCTACCCTATGCCCCCAAATAACCATCATCTTCATGTAGGGGATACTATTCTCATGCAGATTTTCATACTTTTACCATACATACACATGTCCATAAACTGTATATAACTTAATTTTGTAATGATTTTAAACTTCATATGAAGGATATCATAAATTTTAAAATGTTTAAGAATTTATATTAAGATTTTTTCCATATTGATAAAGAAATGTAGCTCTAATTCATTGATTAGCTACTTTCCATTTTGTGACTATTTCACACTTTTTTGACAATCCATTCTCTTGTTGATAAGTATTTAGGTTTCTTTTCATTCATTTTTTCAGGGGGTTCTTTTCATTTCTGCTACTCTTCACAATGCAGTGATGAAATTCTTCTCCATGGTTCCTTGTGTACGTGGGTAAGAGCTTCTCTATGAAAAGGTGGAATTGCTGAGTTGTAGCAGAGGCACGTTTTCAGGTTATTACATATTGCCATAGTGTTCTTCAAATTTGCCATGCCAATTTACTCTCCTGCTGGCACTGGCAGAGAGCTCCCTTCACTCCTGGTTTCTCCAACCTTTCTTTGCATGATATGGTTTCCTACGCAAGGCCCACTGTGGCTGTGCCCCTCTGATTACTCTCTGGTAGGTCAAGACTAATTTGGATATGTTTTAACCCATGCAAAGCTTGCTGGGACTCTCTCTTCCCTCAAATTTGGCAGTGAATTTCTTCTGAATTTTTCCTAAGGACCCATCACTTTGTTTTAAGCAACCACCTCCTCTGTGGCTCACCTTGTGTTTTCTCTCTCTGGTTTATAAAAGCACCAGCAGCCTGGAGGTCCATAAAAACAGTTCTATAGGTAGATGCCATTAATTCCTGACCTTTATGGAATTGAGAATTTTCTGAAAATCAAACAAGCACTGTAGACTCACATGTATCATTTTGCTCATTGATACCTGAAATAAATCGTGGCTCTCAAGTTAATCTCAGCCCAATCTACGTTGAAGGATTCAGGAAGAAGGATTGACGAACAGTTTACCCTATTGAAATAGACCTAAATGTGGGGCTAGCAGACAAATACCTCAATGCCCTAATGGCTTGTAGGGTTTCTCAATAAATCTCAGGATGTTTTTAGGGTTGCTAATACTGTTTTAATATCAAATTCCAACTGTATAGCACAATGTGGTGGAGTGGAATGGAAAGAGTTAGACTCAGGAGTCAACAAAGCCAAGTTCAACTCTGCTGTTTCTTGTGTGGATGAGATACATAATCTCAGGTTCATTATCTCTCAAATGGACTCATATCGCAAAGGATTCTCATGAGAGTTAATAGAATGTATCCCAATGTTTGGAATAGGGTAGATATTTAATAAATACTGGCTTTTTCTGCCCCACCCCAGCCCTTTGAAACTTGACTAGCAGATCTATACAAAGAAGCTGAAGTTCATATTTCCCTGGGATGTTGAGGAGGTTTAGTGAGATCACATATGTTAATGTTTCCAGGGCAAAGTGGGACAGCCATCCGTGGTAATTTCCTCAACACCAGTTCTTGGAGGCTATGTTTTGGGGACCAAGACAAAATTTAATTTTATTTGTTTTCTACATTGGCTCAACACTAAGTTTCAGTACTAATAGGACTTTGCGGCTCCTTCTCTGACTGCTGGCCCCAGGACTTCTTTCCAGGATCCCCTCCATTCTCTCTCCACCAGGACTGTAACTCCCTTTAATGACCACAAATGAACGCTCAACATTGCCTAGTCAGGCCCCAGGCAGGCAGAAGAATTATTATCCTGCGTGCTCTCTGGCAGGTTGGCAAGGCTTATGACTCCCCACCTGTCTTTCAAAGGCATATATTGTTTCAGACACCTGTAAAAATAATAGCCATGAATTATTTATAGACAAATATTAATGCTGCATCCATATTAAAGCCAAGCAATAGCCAAGCACAAATTGAATAGTTTTATCTACATAAGGCCCCAAATAGATTCAATAGAAATTTCCTCCCAGGTCATATATTATTTACTCTGGATATGCAATAAAAATTCACACCAGTGAATATAATGCTTTTGACACCTTTCACTTACAAACATTAGGAAGATTTTCAGCGAGATTTGAATTATGATTACTAGACCTGTTCCAATTCTGTCTCTGTCAACTCTGAAATTCCCAGCAAGAACTGCTTTACTTAAGAAGAGAATTGCCATTTAAAAGACATATATCTATAATGGGCAGTCCTCCAGCTTCTAACCCCCTTGCCCAATGCATCTGAACATGTCAGGACTGAAAGGGAAATCAAAGGTTAGCCACCCTTGATCCCTCATTTTTCAGGTGCCTAGAGAGGTGAAGCAGTGGAACCCGTGTCACTCAGGAAGTTAATAGTAATTAAGAAGCCAGATGATGTGACCACAGGTGTGACATGCAACAGGCTGGGCAGAGAAAGATGAAATCCAAGTTGTTTCCTATATGTGTGAAAATATCAAAAAGCTAGATTTCTACATGTAATGAAAATGTGGATAATACATGGTAACTGTGTCACACCAAATGGAGAATTTCAGGTCGATTGTTTCAAAACAACAAACATACAAAAGGCTCAAGGCTCTCCCATACTTTTCTGTGTATTGAATTCAGCCAAGCCATTCTGAGAGATAACTAGTTAGCTAGCTAGACTGAACACACACACACCACCAACGAGAAAAGGACAAGGCAAGGGAAGACATGGACTAAAGTGTTGATTTTTTACTGGCTTCTGATATTTTTTATGAAATTATAATAAAAATGTGAGTCTTTTATTACATTACTACCAAGCCATCTGAATGGAAAGAGATAAGATTTTCCATCTTACTGATTAGGGTTGGCCTATGGGAAAACTGCCATCTACATAAACGTGTTAGCAACATCAGTAATGAAACCACTGCTATTCATTCGACCTGGCAGAATTTATATCTTTCTGTGAGGCCAATGTCATTCTAAGCACCATTGACTCATTATTCTCTTTATAAATCTCAGGAGAAGGAGGACACAGTCTCTACCCAAGAGGAGTTAAATATTCAGTTTTCAGATGATACAAAATGAAGGAAAGCAAATACAATGTCTGGCAGAATCAAGATTCTAAGTGATTTTGGTGGACTAGATTCTACACCGAAATTAAATACAAAGACAAAAATAAATGAAGTCCTGTCCTTGGGTATAAAAACAGAAAAAGTTGCCCAGTACAGGGTAGGGGACCTGATTTATAGAAAAGGTCTGGATGGGTATATTAATTTGCTTGGGCTGTCGCTATGACAAAGTGCCACAAACTGAGTGGTTTAAACAACAGAAATTTATTGTCTCACAGTGTTGGAGACGTGGAGTCTTAGATCAAGGTGTAGGAAGGGTTGGCTCCTCCTGAGGGCTGTGAAAAACAGTCTGTTCCATGCCTCTCCCCAGCCTCCTATGGTTTGCTAGCACTCTCTGGCGCTCCTTGGCTTATAGAAGCATAGCCCCAATATTTGCCTTTATTGTCACAGTGTGTTTACTTCATATGCACGTGTCTCCAAATTTCCCCTTTTCATGAGAACACTGGTCATATTGGATTAGAAACCACCCTAATGACCTCATCTTAACTAAATAACATCTGCAATGACCCTAATCCCAAGCAAGTTGACATAATAAGGCACGGTGGGGGGGAGGTTTAATTAGGACTTCGATATATGAATTGGATGGGGATGGAGGGCACAAATTCAATCCATACAGGGGGATTTCAAGGTCTAAATCATAGCTTAGGTGATGTTTGAAGTCTAGTTAATATATATGAAGCCTAGCATAATCTTTGGCTATATTTATTAAAATATAATTTACAAATCTCCTAAGATGGACTCCACAACTAGAACATGGGGTAGGATTGCTCATTGGAATATTACACAGGGTCAGACAAGAACATGCCATGTAGAAGATTATTGGCAGAGGAAGACACATGGAAAGTGGGATTGGAGACAGTACAAGGTTGGGATTGAGGATCCAGGCCTTTGAGCCATCTGCTTGAGTGTGAAAGCTCATGGCACCTAATAGCCATGGAAGCAAATTGCATCATCAATCTGTGCTTTGGTTTTCTTGTCTATAAAATGAGGGTATAACACCAGCCTGCTGGCAGTGTTGTGAGGATTACATGAACTGGTGTAGGTAGAGAGATTTTAAATGGTGCCTGACACCTAGTATCATCTACAGAAACTAGACAGCAGAAGATACAAAACTGAGTGACTATGGCGACAGGTCATAAACGTGATTGTTATTAACAAAGAAAGCTGCTGCTCCCAACACTTTCTAGAAGCAAAGGAGTTAAACTTGGATATCACTGGAGGTGGGCACTATCCTGATGTCTCCAAGGAGTAACGCTCCCATCTCTCAGATTCCTTTTGTTATGACTCCAAGTCACCAAGAAGACTCTTACTATTGAAAAAAATTCTCTTAGGCCTGGCACAGTGGCTCACACCTGTAATCCTAGCATTCTGGGAGGCCAAGATGGGTGGATTGCTTGAGCTCAGAAGTTCAAGACCAGCTTGAGCCAGAGCAAGACTCTGTCTCTAAAAATAGCCGGGTGTGTGGCAGGCACCTATAGTCCCAGCTACTTGGGAGGCTGAAGTAAGAGGATCACTTGAGCCCAAGAATTTGGGGTTGCTGTGAGCTATGATGCCATGGAACTCTATGCAGAGTGATAGAGTGAGATTCTGTCTCAAAAAATAAAAAGTTCTTTTAATTGTGGTAAAAAAAAAAAAAAAAAAAAAAAATCCCCACATAATACAAAATGTACCAGCTTACCCATTTTTTAGTGTGAGGTTCAGTGGTGTTAAGTTCACATCCTTGCGGAACAGCTCTCCAGGACTTTTTTCCTCTTGCAAAACTGAAACTCTATCCTAGTTAAACAATAACAGCTCCCCATGTCCCCTCCCTTCAGCCCCCTTGTAACTACCTTTCTATGGTCTCCCTGAATTTGCCTGGATACTTCATGTAAGTGGAGTTATACAAGTTCTTTTTGTGACTGCCTTATTTCCCCTAGCAATACTGTCCTCAAGGTTCATATGTCTTGTAACATATGTCAAAATTTCCTTTATTTCTAAAGCTGAATAATATTTCATTGTATGTATATACTAGCAAACTCCCAGCTATTAATTTGACCTTCTGGGCACCATAAAATTTGTCTGATTTAAACAATGGACAGACTGACAAAGCAATGCTAATAATTGGAAAAGGAAAAAGATCAAAGTTCAACTTAGCCTGTATTCTCTAGAAAACAGTCTAATTACCAGGAAGAGAGTTAACATCTCAGGGAGTAAGGCAGAGAAAGTGACAGATTCAATAGGAGGATAACTTTCCACCGGGCACCAGTGCTTACTGAATTCTGAGGAGCCAAGGGGCGCAAGGATGAAGGGACAGTCCTCTGAGAAGCCTTAGTCACGTGTCTCAGGACAGCAGAGGAGAAAAATAGGGATTTATTCTGATTCCTATTTCCCATTGGTCAAAGATTCACTGTACAGTAATAACTCCCCCACATTTTGAGGAATTTTGCAGCTCCTTACACCTCCAGGTCAAAAGGATGGCCCAGGATGGAGAGAAGTGGCCATAGAAAGGAGGTCACTGCTAGGTGAAATCAGTCAGAGCCCACGCAGAGTTGGCCGCCTCAACAGTAGCTGGAAGGAGAACAGTGAGGCCAAGAGCATCTGGAAGGATTCAGGAGGAGCATGTGATACTGTAGGCAAGGGAGCGCACTGACATGGGTCCCCACGATGCTCCAGGCACTTCACAGGTAAGAACTAATGCAACCCTCACACCAACCTCAAGCATTACGAAAGCTCGGAGAAGTTAATTAACCTGCGTGAAATCACATAGCCACAAAATACAGGGAGCACATTTGGATCCAGATCACATTCTAACCTAGTGCTTTTCTGATGAGAAACTGTAATCCCATTCTACCCATGAGTCCTTTGTAAATGTGTTTGAATTAACCTTGCTCATTCTGGGTTCTCGGTTAAATGGAATTAACAAAGACACGAATCTGACTATAGTAACTTCACCGAGGAACATTCCAAGGTGGCTTCTCTCTGTGACATCTTCACCTTGTCTCTCTTACTCTTAAAATATTTTCCAGGCTGTCAGGAGCCCTCTTGAGAGGGTGTAAATTACGGGGAGCAAATTTCAGTTCCATATAAGATTTCATAAACATAGGCCACCTGAGCAGGTGATACCTTCCGGTATTAAAGACCTGGGTGAATCATGGCAGCGCTAGTTTCCAAGAAGAGAAAGATCTCACTAAGTTGTAACTCAGTATGTTAAGCATTAGAGGGGAAAAATATTCTCTTCTCAGAGTATAAGCTGATTTCACTCAAGGAAGATCCGAGTTGCTATGCCCCATGACAATCTTTATTCTTTCATCCTTCCTCTTTTTTTGTTATCCTTCCATCCTTTCTTTCCTTCTTACTTTTACTTTCTTATCGTTCTAATCTTTCATTTCTCCTTCTCCCATCTTCTCCTCTCTTGCAATTTCCTTCTGTTCATCTTTCCATCCATATTTGCCAATTATGGCTTTTTTGGTTGTAAGCAACAGACACAAACTCTGGCCAATTTCAGCAAAAGAAGATTTTGGAAAAGGATATTAGGAAGCACTAAGAGTCAATAATAATGAACAAAAGACTTACGAGCAGAATATTATGACACATTACACCATCAGAACTCTTCAGGTGGGGCTCAGCATCTGTAGCTCAGCAGCTAAGGTGCCAGCCACATACACCGGAGCTGGAGGGTTCATATCCAGCCCAGGCTTGCCAAACAACAATGACAACTACAACTAAAAAATAGCTGGGTATTGTGGGGGCACCTGTAGTCCCAGCTACTTGGGAGACTGAGGCAAAAGAATCGCTTAAGCCCAAGAGTTTGAGGTTTGCTGTGAGCTGTGATGCCCTACCACTTTACAGAGAGGGACATAGTGAGACTGTCTCAAAAAAAAAAAAAAAAAAAAAAAATTCTTCAGATGGGATGAATAATACCCAGCATTTTTTTCCCTCCATCCTTATGTCATTTAAACAGGCCAATTTATGTTGCATACAGAGTTAACAAAAGGGAGGATCTAGTAGAAAGTCTTTGAAGGGACCTCTCAGCCATTGTGATGGGAATGCAGGCCATTTTCATAGTACCCAGCAAGTAAATCTTGAAATAAAATCAAGGTATACTTAACGAAAAAAAAAAATCATGCTTGGTGGCCAAAATATTATGTACAAATTGGTATATGTTTTTTCACCATTTCACCCCACCCCCTTCTTTTCCACTTTACAACAGGAAGGCTTCAGAGTGGCTCCCATGATCAGCTGATTCTGGTGAAGGTCTATCTAGGTCAGTGTTTTAAGCCCTTTCCTTCCAAATGAGAATATGCTGCATCAAACAGCACCTTACAATCTTTCATGCACTTGTAAATCCACAATCTGTTTGGACGTTTACATTTGTTCTGTGTTATGAACTGGATACTGTTCCTCCCCTCTCGCCCTGTTTGTGTGTGGAAGAATTAACATCCAGTACTTCAGCATGGAGCTCTACTTGAAGAGAGAACATTTAAAGAGGGAATTAAGTTCAAATGAAGCCATTAGGGTGAGCCCTAATTCAATCTGCCTGGTTTCTTTATAAGAAGAGGATATTTGGACAGGCAGAGGGACACCATGGGTGCGTATGTGGAAGAAAAGCCGCATGAGAACTCAGGGAGAAGGCAGCCCAAGACCATGAGGCAGGCCTCAGAAGAAAGCAACCAGCCCACATCTGATTGTGGACTGCTAGCCTCCAGAACCACAAGGAAATAAATTCCTGTCATCACTCAGTCTGTGGAATTTTGTGACGGCAGCCCTGGAAAGCTGATATATCCTGCAAGTAATGACCATTATTGCTCAGCTGAGAAAGCCAGGAATCAGAGAGGTCATGCCATCTGTCAAAGTCCCACAGTAAATAAAGAGCAGAGAAACTAGATCCTCTCTTCCAGTCCAGTTTGCTCCTTTCTACGTCACCCTATTTCTTTGCATCTTGCTACGATATTCCTGCTTCCAATCGAGCTCTGACAAACCTGTGTCCTTTCACATCAAACCCTAACTTCACAGACGAGGGGAAGAGCCAGTGGCCTTGAGGTTGGCTGTCCCCTGTTCAGCCGTCCTCTTCTTCAGCCCTCTTAATGCCAATACAATAAGATGAGCCTTGAACCCAGGACTACTTCTGACAATCAGCAGGACAGCCGACAAGGGGTCACTCTCAAGTATTGGCTCTTTTACCAGACGTGTGATGGGGAGCTTTAAATGAATTTCATTAATTACTGATTTCATCGAGGAATCTTATTTCAGTACTGATTAGCCATCTTGTTGGAAAAAAGTCATAGAAAATTGGATGATGCCATTATTAAGATTATGTACAAAAAACACCAATATTATGTTCAACAGGGCCCCCAGCCAGACCCAAGTCTTCTGGGTTTATAGTGCAACTCATATTACGTTTTGTAATCTTATCCTTACTGGCTTAACCTCTGGCTCCCATCTAAACTGTACATTTTTGATGGGGGCGCATGTGCATTTTATAAATAAATAAAGAACTGTTCTAGGCGGTCCTGTGAGGTACCGGTTAATGAAATAAATCCCATTATGTCGTCTCATTGTCTCCTCTGGGTGTCCAACAGCTCAGTGTCTCTTGGCTTTGAACTTCCTTACAGCTGATTCTTTTTCCTAACAAGCCAGCTCAAAGAATGAAAGTACACTTTGCCCAACTCTGAAGCCTTAGATTTCAGAGTGTAAAGCCGATCCAGATGGATTGCACCACAAATTTACCATGATGTGTAATAACATACCCAGCAGGAGAATTTGTCACACGTACGGTCCTGAGATAGCTGGCCTGAGGCTGATCTCAAAGGGCTCCACGTTGTATTTGCACAGATGCCTTCCTTAGGACTGTCACCCCACCAGAGCATAGAATCGAAGAGAGACACTTTGAGATGTGCTAAAAAATTATAAGCATAGTCATATTTTTCTATCTTCCAGGGCAATGCCTTATACTTGGTGCTTTTCAACCAACAAAAAAGTGCTCATTGATTTTGACAGGATGAAGGACAAATTTCCCCAACAGGCTGAATGTGATACCATCACCAAAAGAAATAGGAGTCTGAGGAACACTAGCCATAAAAGCAAAGGCCGACCTACAGGAAAGGAGGGCGTTTGTTTCAATCCAGTAAAATACTGTGTAGCCTCCGTTTTCTGTTCTCTTCATTTATACCTGCCACGTACGGAATGCATATTGGGATGCTTAGCATGAGTTTAACAAGAAGAAATTTTTTTGCAAGGACACTCATGGATTACAATATTGAAACAGAACAGTGTGTTTCCACAGTTTTATCTAGCTGCATATTAGCCAAATACACAAGACAAATATTGGAAAAACATGCAATGTGTTTCAAAACCTCTAACATTGTCAATCTCCAGATGAGGATGAATGAGCCAGAAGTTTTCTTTAATAGCGTTTCTCTGTTTTCATAACTCGCCAGCACCAAATTCCAAATGTGAAGTTCACAGTTTTCAAAGGTTTTCATAAGTTATATGCTTATATAAATGTAAACAATTTTGATTTCATATTGAATCTCATTCCTGTAATGAGGTAGGAGATGCAGGCAGAGAAGAGAATGGACTCTGATGGTTGAATAATATAATACTATATCACATTTATTGGGATATAAATTCTAAAGGATGGGGAAGTGGCTGGAGGAAGCCTTTTGTGTGTAGTTCCTGGTGCTTGAAACCATGGCGCATGTTCAGTAAAGCAGGGGTCCAAATAACAAGGACTTGGAGAAAGGATCTGGGGGAGCCATTTGTGGGTGCTCACATCCAAACAGAGAAGGAGGTTAAGGAAAGCAAGAAGCACTGGATGTAAATGTTCCAGTGTGAGGGTGTTTGCTAGGTGAGTGCAACATGAGAGACCAGAGAGCTTTAGCTAAGTGTTTATGAGATCTGTCACTGTGGGTTTGGGGGCCCAAGCCCTTTCATCTCCAAGGGCCTCCTGACCCTAACCATCACTGCCCTAACCCCAGCACAGTGGTGCAGTTATTTTACAAGAGCTCGTTGACACCAGCTACCTCTTTCAAACTACGACATTTCAAATAATTTCAAAAAAGCATCTCTACACAAATGTCTCAGCTAGAAAGCAATTTCAGGTAAAAATAATATAAGAAAATAAAAATGAACCCAGAGTTGACCCCTAGGCAAAAGTAAAAAGTGTTCATGTGTGTGTGCATTCATAGTTGTTTTCAAAATGGGAACATATCATAAAAACTGATGCAAAGTTCTACAGTCAATGGACATATTTCCAAAATGTAATTTTAATTGTTGGGTAGTGTTCAATATTATGAAATGATGTATTTAACTAATTCCCTATTGTTGGGTGCCTAAGACATTTGAAGTACATGTAAATAGTGCTATACTGAATGATTTCAAAACGAAACCTTTGTGTTTACCCCTAGGAAGAACATTTTTAAATGCAATTACTGGAACAAAGCATATGCACCATTTTAAATCTTTTGATCAATATTTCCAAACTGCCCTTCAAAATGTACTAAAGTTCACTCTCACGGGTAACACATGCGCATCTGTCTCCTTGCACTTTTGCCAGTCAAGAGTATTATAAATTTAAAATTCTGCCAGATTATTTTCATTGCATTTCCTATTTCTGTCTTTGGATAGGGATGATCTTGCCAATCTCCTCTTCCCCAAAACACATGTGTGCACACTCACACACACACATTTAACCATGACTAGACCAGTGGCATTCGTGAGCTACACACCAGCCTGGAACATGACGAGAGGATTTGTTATAAATTGTTTTCACACACACAAGGGTACAAGAGTGGCAGGACCTGTGGACTGCTGATACCAATTCATATGTGCTGTTTTAACAACTTGTAGGCAATCAGAATGCTTGCACTTACCATAGATGTTTGTTTCTACCTAATGTGCATAGGTGCTGTTAACTAATCGTTAGACCCCGTTCCCCACCGTAGGTGCATGCATGTGTGTGTGTTTATGGATGACTTGGGTAAAGCTACACTGAAGGGAGTGAGAGGGCTTGGACACAGTCACTGATAACAAGAGTTCTAGAGAGGAGTCCAAGATGTCAAGTCAGAGGAAGGCTAGAAGGCAGTTGGAAGTCACGAGTCTGGGGGGAAGAGGAAAAGAGAGAAGCTTTGGGAGGCATTGGCAAGGGTTGCAATATCTCCTTCTTCTCTTGGGCACCTGCACTTTCCTGTTTCCTTCATTTAGACGGAGCCATGTAACTGTTCTGGCCAGCCGGTTGTGAATGAAAGTCATATTTGTCACTTCCAGGCTGTAGATTTTGAATTACCAAAGTGTAAGCCTTTCCCTCTGTCTTATCCTGCCACGGCCGCATGGAGGGCTGCAACTGAGATGTTGGAGCAGCAGCTACACTGGGCCCCTGGGGGTCTAGGGTAGCAGAGCTCTCTGCAAGCCCACGTTGGTTATATAAGTTGATATGAGTAAGAAACAAACCATCATTTTGGTAAGCCAGCAAGATCCGGGGGTTGATTTTTGTAGCTTGACTTAGTCTAGCTTAAATAATGCAGAAACATTAACCAGTTCCTTCCTAACAAAGACGTAAGGGGAGGAAGATTTATCAGTAATTACCTAGAGACTTTTTATAGTAATGGGCCTGTTCTACAACCTTCCTATATGTGAAATAGAAGCAGAGCCACTTTGAGTAGGCTTCCTCCCTCATGTGTCAGCCCCAGAGAAACCTTTTCAGAATACGCTACAACTGTGGTTTGGAATCACTGTCCTGAAGATAAACAATTAGAATTCTTACACTGGCAAGAGTATTTTTTTTTCCCCCAAAATATAAACATTTATTTAATTTCAAATTCCTATGAGCGTACGAATTTTTAGATTACATTCTTTTCATTTCCAGGGCAAAGTTCTAGTTGTAAAAAAGCCCCTCGCCCAATGTGGGTCACACACTAGGTGAGATCTCTCCATATGCCTCCCCCCCCCTGCCAATCTTCCTCCCCCACCCCTCTCCCTTCTCCCTCTTCCCTCGGCCCCTGTATTAGACTATATTTATGTTTTATTGTTCATGTGAGCATGTAATTGCTTACATATTGGTTCATATTGGTAATGAGTACATTGGATATTTATTTCTTCCATTCTTTCAATGTTTTACTAAGAAGAATGTGTTTCAACTCCATCCAGGTAAATGTAAAAGATGCAAGTCTACATCTTTTTAAGGGTTGAATAGTATTCCATGGTATATATATACACCCCAGTTTGTTGATTTATTTATAGGTTGATAGGCATTTGGTTGCTTCCACAACTTGACAATTGTGAATTAAGTGCAATAAACATTCTGGTGCAAATGTCTTTGTGGTAAAATGATTTTTTTTTTCTGGGTAGATACATAGTAATGGAATTGCGGGATCAAACAGAAGGTCTACTTTTAGTTCTTTGAGGATTCTCCACACTTCTTTCCAAAAAGGGTGTATTAGTTTGCAATCTCACTAGTAGTGCAGAATATTCTCTTCTTTCCATATCCACACTAGCATCTGCAGATTTGGAACTTTGTGATGTGGGCTAATCCTACTGGAGTTAGGTGATATCACAGAGTGATTTTGATTTGCATTTCTCTGCAGAGAACTCAAATCAAACAATAAGAAAAGAGAAAATTGGCTTGGTGCTCATAGCTCAGTGGTAGGGCACAGGCCACATACACTGGGTCTGGTGGGTTAGAACCTGGTCCAGGCCTGAAAAACAACAATGACAACTACAACAACAAAAAAAATAGCAGGGCATTGTGGTGGGTGCCTGTAGTCCCAGCTACTTGTGAGGCTGAGGCAAGAGAATCGTGACAATTGTCAAGCCCAAGAGTTTGAGGTTGCTGTGAGCTGTGATGCCATGGCACTCTACCGAGGGCAACATAGTAAGACTCTGTCTCAAAAAAAAAAAAAGAAAAGAAAAGAAAAGAGAAAACAGTCCTATCTATGAGTGGGCAAGAGAGTTGAACAGAAACTTCTCCAAATATGACAGACAAATGGCCAAAAAAACACATGAAACAATGCTTATCGTCTGCATTGGCAAGAACATTATGCTTAGATAGAACAACCTACATTAGGAAGTGGCTGCTTAGAGTAGGGAAACTCTTTCAGCCCAGAATATGTCCAATAAATCAGGGGATCTTTGGTTTCTGAACTAAAGGTTTCACTAGTTGGCCAAGAGTAAAAGGAGGAGGTGATGCTGGAGTGAACCCTATGTCCTTCAGGCATTAAGTGAGGTGCAAAAGGGAGTGACCAAATGGACACTTTGCAAGAAGCAAATCTCAATTAAGTCTTGCCTCTCTTCCTATTTGGGGCAAAGAGCGGCACCTGTGGCTCAAAGGAGTAAGGCACTGGCCCCATATGCTGGAGGTGGCGGGTTCAAACCCAGCCCCACCAAGGAACTGCAAAGAAAAAAAAATTATTTGGGGTAAAGAGTGCTATGTGGAGGTATTTGCGGTAGACATTACACTTTCTTTTCCTTAAGTGAAAATCCCTGGGGATTTCAAACAGCAGGGAGTTCAGTGGAAAGCTCACAATTAACCAATTTATGTGATCGTGCAAAGGAAAAACTGGCAAAGCAGGCCAAGAAAAAAATCACTCTGGCCTGGAATTAAAAGAATTCGCTATTCACATCAATCAGGTTGGAGAAGTGATTGCCAAGACTTTGTTTTAGTTTGTGCTGTGTGGGCAGATATAAAGGCCTGTTCTATCTAGGAGCAAGATTTTAATGATACATATTTATAAAAAACAGCTACATGCTGCCTTGGAAACTTAGCAAAGTTAAGTCCTCTGATGTCAGAATATTTCTCCCTCTCTCATTATTGGAATATTCAGAGCTTCTTATTATAAACTGCAAGTATTTGGATCTCTTCTGATAATCCTCTGTCACATTACACTTCGCTGCAGAATCGGAAGAAATTTCGGAGGGTAAGGAAATGCAAATCAAATCTTCTGAACTTCAGAAATATCTTTCCTGATTTTAAACCTTATGCATTCAGTTTGGGGTATAATAATTATCTTTGGCGCTGCAATCAACAAACTTTCTGAAAAAATCCACCATGTGGGGTGCAATTGTATGGATACATCATACCAACTAAGGAGGTATGATGGCAAATCTTATGTGTCAACTCAACCGGGCCACAAGGTGATGAGCCATTGGTCAGACATTATTGTGTGTATGTGAGGCTCTTTCTAGATGAGGTTAATATTTCAATCAGTAGACTGAGAGAACAGATGCCTTACCTATGTGGGTGGACTTCATACAATCCATTGATGGCCTACTTAAAACAAAAGGGCCAACTCTTTCTTTAGGAGTCAGAATTCTTTTTGCCCAATTGCCTTCAAGGACATTTTCCTGCCTTGTGCTTGAACCGAAGCGTCTGCTCTTCCTGTCTTGATTCTGCTGGCATTCACTCTAAAGCTCATGCCATGGGCACTCCTGGGTTTCAGTCCTTTGGACTTCGCCTGGAAATTACATCATTGATTTCCCTGACTCTCCAACTTTCTGACTGTGCATCTTGGGACTTGTGAGCCTCCATACTCACATGAGCCTACTCCTTAAAATAAAGATCTTTCTCTCTCTCTCTGCATCCCATTGTTTCTCTAGAGAACTTGGACAAATAAAGCTGGACATGTCACCCACATCACATTGAGGGTGACATGGCTGGCAAACAGAGCACTCAAAATAAAAAACACCCTTTTGTATTCTGACTTTCAATTGGATGTTAATGACACTGAGAGTGACTGCTTTGGGGTTGGGTTCAGGTCTTGTATATTGTTTGCTTAATGAGGATAATTTTCAGAGAATGTATTTGGTGTTAATCCATTGCTCTAGAACTAAGTAACAGCTAAGGAGCAGAAACATCCAATGTTTTCCTTTAAACAGGAAGCCTGACATTGTCAAATCCTCTCTAGAGTTAAGAAATGTTAATCGTGTTTTGCCCTCCTGAGTGTTTGAATTTCTGGCAATTAAAAAAAAAATCACATTGCTGATTTATTTTGCGTTTGACTTATCATAAGCAATCTTAGAGTTCAAGATCTGAAGTATTTGGATTTCTCCATGATCCATTGTTCTCTTGTGCCTATGTGGTTTCCACATTCTGTTTTCCTTGGCCTGAAAAAAGAAATCTTATTACAGAAAACAACCCTGCTATTCATTCTTGATCTTCTAGTTCAAATGTTCCCTCTTCTGAAAAGTCTTTTCTTATTCACTAGAAAATTTGGGAAAACTCCTGTCAAGTGCCCCCGTGTACTCACTTCCACTATTGGCATTGTCTTATTTCTTCCACTTGCTCACTTTAAACCCTGCTTTCCCACTCGACACTGAGCTTATGGAGACAAGGCCTTATTGGCGTCTTTTCCATATTGTGTTGCTGTAATATGAATGCTGGCATTTACTGAGCGTTTGTTGTTCCAGAAACTTAATATGAATCAATTATTTCAATCTTCATGGCAACCCTGTAAATTAAATTTTGTTAGTATCCGTGTTTAAGCCAAGGAAGCTGAGTAAGGTGACTTCCTTACTCTTGTGTAGACAATTCTTTTCCAGTTAGTTGGTGTAGACAGCTGTTAATCTAGAAGTTTTCTTCTGATGCCAGTAGTTCTGAAATTTCCTTCCTCCTGCAGAGCCTGGCTTCCATTTGCTGGTGGTGGCTACTTACCCACCTGAGTGGGGGTCCACCATCAAATCCCCAAAGAGGAACCAGGCAAGGTCAAAGGAGACCAGTGCAGGAGCTGAACAAGAACTTTGTCATTTGTGTTACCTTGGTTTCTTCCTAATTTTCTCTTTAACTCTCTCTCTCACACACACACACACATACACACACAATTTAAAAATGTTATATACAATTTCCAAATTACCTATTTAATGACAATTTTGAGAGGATACCTGCCCCCACCCCCACTCACCTTTACCTTTTCCTACAATAGCCCCTGTTCCTCACTTGATTTCATGGAGCTCAGCAAGGATCTCTTCCCCTGTGCCCCTCAAAACTATAACTGAACATCTCAGAGAAACTGTTGGTGGGCCAAGTGAGGTGCGAAGTCCCTCCTGAAAGCCTCTTGATTCTAGTTGGGAGGTCAGATGTTGAAGGGGAAGCTGCATTCTTACCATGAGGAACGATATATGGGCCTGCTTGAAGGACTCAAGGAGAAAGACAGTTGGTCAAAATCAGGTGCCACATCATGGGATGTCTGTAAAAAATGATAAAAGAATGTATAATATCTCAACTTTTGGAAGAACCACACATCTGTGGGAGGTCCTTGATCTTAGATGTTGAAACTCTTGTTTTAAAATTGCTGGCACACATTCGATCCTATAATCCCTTTATTAGGTTTATACCCAGAAGACCAAAAGTCACAATATAACAAAGACATCTGTACCAGAATGTTTATTGCAGCCCAATTCATAATTGCTAAGTCATGGAAGAAGCCCAAGTGCCCATCGACCCACGAATGGACTAGCAAA
>CAUYPK010071372.1:0-33322 GCA_963574355.1 Loris lydekkerianus | reverse complement strand
GGATACAAACATCAATGGTTTGGTCCCTGTCTTAGGTTGACTGAATGCAGAGTGATCTTACCCGTCTTTGGGTACTATGAATGTAATCCACCATGCAGCCTCTCCATATCCTGTCTTAGGTTGTCCCTGCTTTGGGAATGTCACAGATTATTTATGGAAGTGAGAGGGTAATAAAGATAATCAATCAATGGCTTAATTCCCAACTTTTAAAAAATTATTATTGCATGTGTAGGCCTCATTACTAAATTACAATTTCTCTAACTCTGGAAGAAAAATAAATGTCTCAAAGGACTATATTTTTAAAAAGAAACAATGAAATTCAGGGGAGAAAACTTTTAAAATTCAATAATGTTCCATATATAGATCTGTAACTCTAAGAAATTATGAGTATACTTGACTTTAATCATCAAAGAATATTACTGTAGATTTAAAATATATATTTTAGAGTAGTCTAGATCTCTCTTAGATCACATGCCCTTTAGTTACTACTACAGAGAGAGGATATGATCATTTAGCAACCAAAAGTCAAATTTTAGATATGTTTATTTAATTTAATGAAACTGGTTAGCTGAAGAAAGTGACTTTTAAAGAGCACAAATTATTTTAGATTAACTATAAAAAAGCCTTTTTAAATGAATTGTTATGTTTTCCTATATGATTTTTAGTCTTAGAAATTACACCCAAAAAGTGAGTTCCATCTCTAAGATTATTTAAAAACTAAAACAATCAAGAAAATAAATTTAAAAGACTACACACAAATATTTTCTTCTAATCCTTTTGTATTTTTATTTTCCAGCATTCAAATTATTATTAATATTTCACCTTGATAGTTAAATTTATGTGACTTAAATTTCAACAAATTTTTCTAACTCGATAAATAAAGTAATATATCCTTTCCTCAGGAGTTTGAAATGCCACTTTGGCTATAAATGACATCTCTGTATCAAATACCTCTCTTGCTATAGCATGTGCTTTCAGCTCATCTTATAGTTCAGCTAATGAAGCAGCCACTAGCTGACTGTGATAGGAATTGCAGTTTGCCTTGGTTGAAAACAGAAATCTCTCCCTTTCAGCTCTGACAGTTTTTCTGCAATAGTTGCACAAGATGCTTGGTGAAGCCACTCGGTCACCATGACACACGCACAAATCTGGAAATGCAAGCCCATTAGCACCCTTGAACAATGGCAACTCCTGACCAGTGTGAGATAGGAGACTTTGGATAAATGCTCTGTTCTTTTGTTACTCAAAAGAGATATACATTACGTGGTTTCTCAGAGTACCCCTAGTAAAAAAGCCCCAGTCGGCCATTGAGCTACCATTTAGTTAGGTAATGTAGCCTTGGCTTGGCTTTCTTTCTTTCCTCATTCCAATCTTCCAATTTCCCTCTTCTTATCCTTTGGGATAATCCTATACATGCTCTAAGCCATCTGGACACAAGCAAGCAGACTTGATTTTAGAGTAAAAACCTCAGCTAAGAAAATCATCATTTATTCTTGATTGTATTTATTTATTCATTCTATTCTATGCCATTAGTCTGTCTTTCGATGGCTGTATAATATCTTTCAATGCCTGATAAGATAAGCTTACCTAGGTTGTTGTTTTCAAACAACCCTTGGATGCTTCCGTGGATTTATCTTGTCCCATTAACTTTGAACCACTTAATAATTTCAAATGAGGTGTCATTAATTTTTCAAATTAGAAATAAATTATAGATTGTTATCCATGTTTCTCCAATTACCAGCTGTGTAGATTTGTGTTATTTTTTCTTCTTTAAGCCCCAATTTCCTCCTTCAGTTACGTTTTCATCAAGGTGACATGAATGGTCAGTAAGACACCCCTTCACGTGTATACACACACACACACAAACACATCCTAAGTCATCATACAACAGCTGCCACATAGTAGACACTAAGTGCCTGGTCAGTAGATTGTGTATATGCTGACGTCATCATGACATTGAGACTCCTAATCTAAAAACACAGCATTTCATTTTGTTAGTGGAAGTAAACCTCATATTCCCAAGTAAAACACAATGCTCTTTGTTTGTTTATTTGTTTGTTTTTCTATTGGCTCTGCCTTTTTTTCCTAAAATCTTCTCAAGAATTGTTTTTAATATATCATTGACAGTTTAGGATGAGGTCATTTTAATTTCATCTCTCAACAAATTAAAACTGATAGCTGACATATATTAGACACTTCCATGAGAGGTACACTGCTGACTAGTGCTGAATGCTTTCTATTTGCTATACCAATTACTTCTTACAAAAATGCCTTGACATGGAAGTTATTAGCAGCTCCACGTCACAGATAAAGAAATAGATACCCAAAGGTGGAGCATATTCCCTCACCTAGTATGTGACTAACGCCAAATTCATTCATGGCAAACCTTGATTTTTAGGAAAGTAAGTAATCTCTGTATATTATTTTTCTAACTAACCACCAACTACTTGTAGTTGTTACTTCTAATTATTTCTCATTGTTCCTCTTGCTTTTTAAAAAGTTAATCATATTAATTCCAACTACTGATATAATTCTACTCTTCTATTCCAACATATGTATTTCTAAAATATCTTTTTGAACAAATATAGCTCTGATACTTTAAAAGGAATAATTCTTAAGCTCATATTTTAAGCCATTAACAGAAATAAAAGACAAGTATTCTTGAGAAAGGGTGTCCTCCATATTTACAAATCTAAAATATTTTGCTAAGTCTGTTTGCCAAACCTTAAACACCTAGAAGCTCCCCCATCTTTTTTAAAAATAGGATTCTACTGCCACCATATAATTGTCCCAACCTCATCTTGTGGACATTCTGAAATGCTTGGTTTACAAAGGCAAACTCTAAGGTCCCCAGGAGCACATGGCAGGGAAAGGTGTTTGGGGTCCAGGTTAACCACCTTTCCCACCCAGGACACCACACTTGGCTCAAAGTTTCCCTCCAGAAGCCTCACATTAACCAGAAGACAGGAGTCTGGAGTCCAAGTTCTGAGTGAGCAGTCTAATGTTCAAAGGACACATGACTAAGAGGCGACTTGAATTTTCCAATAAGTCCTTCAGTTACTCTTTCCTTCAAATTCATAGATTGGGCTATAGCCATAACTCCTTTAAATGAAACTCGGTGGTTTATCAGACCCAAGGAATTAACCAGTAGACCTATTCTTAAATAGTTGCCACTGTGTCTCTTATGAGCCAGGGAAAGTAAAGAATAGCTCCCAAATATAAAGCAAACGCAGACCAGCCCTCAAATGCACCCAGATGGAAGAGACAGATGACATCAGCAAGGGAAGGTTTCAACCAATCAAGGCCAGTCTATATATATACACAGAGAGAGAGAGATTGATTTTGGTAAAGGAAAGTGCCACCATAGTACCATAATAGTCCATCATTTGTTAGTCTTGAGATAAACAATGGATAAAATGTTAATAATGGCCTATACATCTACACTCCCCCTGCTATAGAAGAATCTATGATTTGCAAAGTAATGCATGTAACCATAGAGCAATTTAAGTATATGCAACAAAAGACCAATAATGGAACTATCCTCTTTTTTTGAAAATGCCTAAACCCAGAACAGAAAAGTGCTTGTTTAAGTGAAAGCAGGTTATCTGACCACTAAATTAAGTAAAATACTCATTCTTTCTCTATTAGCTACCTGAGTTTTTTTTTTGTTTGTTTGTTTGTTTTCTTGAAACAGAGTTTCACTTTGTCACTCTTGGTAGAGTGTGATGATACCATAGCTCACAGCAACATCAACCTCTTGGGCTCAAGCAATTCTCTCGCCTCAGCCTTCTAAGTAGCTGGAACTACAGGCACCTGTCACAACACCCAGTTAAGTTTTTCTACTTTTAGTAGAGACGGGTCTTGCTCTTGCTCAGGCTGGTCTCAAACTCACGAGTTCAAGCAACCCACTGGCATTGGCCTCCCTGAGTCTAGGATTACTGGTATCTGAGTTCTTTTTTGAAAGGATAATGGAACTCCAAGAGATCAGAAAGGACAGAAGGACAGATCCAGTGGAAATAAGCAAACAAACACACACACCACCCCGGAAAACCAAAGGGGAAAAGACCAGCTATGTTCAGCAGGGGGGAGATGTGACCAGTTTAAGAGACAAGTGCCCACAGGTACTGGATGAAATGCATACACTACTCTGATTTTTACATAAAGGAAATGATTTTTAAAAGAAGCAAAATATAGAGTTGGCTGATCTTGGCTTACTAAGGAATGACAGATGCCCAAATTAAATAGCATTTCATTAGCCTTTTAAATGGAGCAACTCAGTAAATGCCTGCTTTAAAAACACAGACATCAAATTAACCTGACTACTGAGACAGACAGTTGAAGAACCATTCAATTTGGGAGGGATACTTTCCTTTAGGCATCTGGAATAGAACCTTAAATCCTTAGTGGGTGCACCTACCTGTGTTTATGTGTGGTATGTACAATCAGACACATGCTTACACATGCACGTATATACCTAGAAAATGAAATTGACCTGCTTTCAACAATTGGCTAACGATTAGGACTCCCCTAAGGCGAATGGAGGAAGGTGAACATGTGGCTAAGAACGCGGTCATGGAGAGTGGACAAGAGAGGCTAGTATCCCCACCAACTCCCTCCAGCCCCCCCTGTATCTGCGGTTTCTCTTTCTGGGCCTTCCCTGCAGAGCTGCAGTTATCTGCGGAAATAGCCAGGCTCCACTCTGAGCACCAGGCCGTCTCCCGGAGTCCCCATGTAGCCAAGTGGAGCCGGAGGGTTGATCCCCCAGCCCCTATACACAGCCTTCCTTTCACCACCTTCCGTTTATACAAAGACTGGCTTATCCCAATTTTTTTTCCTGTTGCCTTTGCAATGAAAAGCTCTCCACGCGCAGCCTAATAAAATTCTACGCCCTCCCCACCCCCCAGCCCCAAAATCCCTGCCAAAAAAAAGAGAGAGGGGAGACTTAAACCTGGAACTCATTTAGCTAAAGGGACTTTAGTTAACAAGAAAGTTACCCATCACGAACTGAAGCTAACACCTCCCGTGTTCCTAAATCCATTACCTGGAGACTTAGCCTAGGCTGAGTTTGATTTTATGAACTGTGAGGTTGCAATGTTGAAAGTCTGCAAATTGGACATAAATTGGACGCAAAAGACTGGGGGAGCCGAGTGATTTTCTTTCTAATGGTGTAACAAGCTTTGCTTCTTACCAGAGATTCCTGTAATCTGGAGCAGGGACAAGGAATGAGTCCCGGTGTCAGTAACTCTCTCTCTCAATCCAGGATTTCCCTCTGTCCACGCAGCTCTGTCTAGAGCAAAGTCGTATGTTGCCATGTGAATTGGTCATAATCACACCAACATGCTTGGCCAAGGAATGCATCATCACACATGTACACACACACACATCTGACTTGTACACTAGAAAATGGGCTTCCTCCTATGGGGTGTCCCTTACCATCCGTTGTCCTGTGATGTTTTTAACTCGATCACTTATCAGCTGACTTCCCTGGCATCCTTCCACAGTTCTATTTTAGAGGGGATGGATGATGTGATGAAAATTCAGTCCTCGGCTTCTGAGTTTTAATGAACACAAAGACAACTTTCAGATTAGTGGTGCCATCTTCTCTCAATTTAATTTTGTATTTATTTAATATTTGCCTATGTGAAGGGAGTTAGGATGACCCAGGGACCAGAATCTGGAAAGGGCTTATCTGTATCAAAACTGAGGTGCAAGGCCAGTCGTGACAAATTTATAATAGTGATGAAAACAAAAATGCAGAGAGAAAAAATACAGTGTGAAAGTTGGGGCTTCTAAAATTAAATTGTGATTCACTGAAGGGATGTGGTATTGGGGAAGAGATTGGAAGTGGATATCCCAGGCAGAAAAAGGAATTTTAGGGGGAAAAAATAGCAGAAAAGTTCACGGAATGGTTATTTGAAAGACATTGGCCTGATCTGATATACGTGATGAAAGACAGAAACAAGAATAAAAGTCTGCAAATGGCATGTGGCCAAATCCAAATGGTAAGCTGCAAATTTAGGCTCCATATACATATACAATAGTAGCAGTTTTGGAATATTTTGAATCTTGTAAGTATAACATAAACCTGTGTGTGGGAATTTGCTCAAATCAACAATAATTGTGTACATTTCAGAGTCTCGAGTGCACAAGGTAATTATATTTCATTCTAATGCTGGCATATTATATAGCATTTTAACTGAAAGAACTAGGTCAAATATTTAAAAAAAATACATGCAAAAGTTGTTATAAAATTGTGTGTAATATGCTGTTATTGACATTCAAATATTCTTTATAGATTCATATATATCAGATTCCTGATGGTAATTACCCATAGGGAAAAGAAATATACCTTTAAAGTTTCACTTAAAAAAATTAAAAAATGAATAAAGGCAGCCCACTGTCAGCATCAGACAGATATGACAGTTTCCCCTTGAAAAGAGTTCCTCCCTGAATGCTAGTGTAGCTGTCCTGGATACCAGCATCTCTTTCTTGTTTCTGATCATCCTCCTTTAGAGGAAATCTACCTTGCAGAGCACTCTTCATTTTCTACAAGTGTTTCCGCCCATAAACAGACACATATTTTGAGTCCAAAGCTTGCCATGAAATGCAAAGAAATGAAGGCAAGTAACCCTTCCCTTTGTGTTAGCCACAGATTTTAGAATATCCAAGTCATGTTTATTTTTCCTGTAGAGCATACAGGGTCTTCAGTAAAGGATCACTTCCAGCTTTCTTGTGGTTGAAGACCTAAAGTCCAATAGAACAATCGTAGGTTGCTGGCTGGACTCAGAATCATCTCAGGTTTCACTTGTTGTTCAAGCTTTACTTTTTCTCACCCTGGCACTGTGCAGGTTACATCCCACCACGTGCCCTCCCTCCTCCCGCCAGCCTCTTCCTCCTCTCCCCTCCCCCTTGCTAAACTATATTTGTGTTGTCATTGGCGTGACTGTGCAAGTGTTTTTTATATTGGTTCCATATTAGTACTGAGTACACTGGATACTTCTTTCCCATTCTTGAGATACTTCACTGGGAAGGATGTGTTTTCCTTCTCTTTTCCGCTCAAGATGAGTTTCTATCAAAAGGCTCCTTAAGCTCTCCTGGAGACACTTTTCTTGCTCCAACTGTCCACCCGTTTAAACAAGATCCCCAGACAGGCTCACGTTGGGTTCTCTACCACACCAGGACATTTATTCTGGCAGAAGCTTGCAGGACAACCTGGGAACAGGAAGAGGCCGGAGTCAGGAGACCAGGGAAGAAGACAGCTATAGCAAGCACACACACACAAAAATAATTACTTTCTCAGGTAATCATTTTCAGCAGTTTTCTTTCATGATGCATTACGCATGTGTTACAAAATATACATCATCTAGACTTGCATACATTGCTTTGTTTGTTCTCTCTAGTTCCTCCAGTTTGAAAACCAACATGTTGAAAAACTGAGTCTTCATAGAAATATCTCACTAGGCTACTCCCTCTCGACTATGCCCTAGTGAGTAACTATAGTTAAAATCTTTACAGACTGACTCTTCCTAATCCGTGGCCCTAAAACAAAACTTTTAGAAAGAAGAGAGTGGAGCTTGGCGCCTACAGCTCAGCAGCTAGGGCGCTGGCCACATCTACCGAGGCTGGTGGGTTTGAGCCCGGCCTGAGGCTTGACAAACACCAATGACAAGTACAACCAAAAAATAGCCGGGCGTTGGGCCGGGAGCCTGTAATCCCAGCTACTTGGGAGGCTGAGGCAAGAGAATCACTTAAGCCCAAGAGTTTGAGGCTGCTGTGAGCTGTGATGCCACGAAACTCTACCCAGCGATAGCTTGAGACTCTGCCTCTAAATAAACAAATAAATAAATAAATAAATAAATAAATAAATAAATAAAAAATAAAAAGGGAGTGGGATGAAAAGAGGGGAAGGAAGAGTTGGACATTTAGTTCTGCAAACATTCTATGAGCTTTGCCTTGAAATATGAGTTTACATATTGAGCACGCTCGCCTATTAATTTTTCCCAGCAAGCAAGTACTGCTTATAAAATGAGCTGATCGAATGCAAAGACAAAAAAAAAAAAAAAGCCATCAAAAATATTTGGATCAGGCCACCTTCTTTAATCAGTTATTAAAATTTTGAGTTCTGGAAGTGAGATGCCTTCAGAGCTCATGAATGGAATCCCTCTGGTCTGAGAGAGTTGTTGGCATGGTTCAGAGGAGAATGCAGACACCATAGGGAATGAGTGAAACTTTAATCTTACCTTGAAAAAGGCAAATAGCTTCACTGGATTTGTTCACATAATTACAAAACTTTGTGTGTTAAGGTAAGGATTTGCCCTCTCAACTGTTTACAGATGAGTTAAGTTTTTGTTGTTTCGAATGTTCACAGATTTTTCCTGCAAATCTGGGAAGCCAGAGTGGAAGAGGAGAAAAAATAAATCAGCCACCGAACAGGATTCAGCACAACTTTGGTCTGAAAGTTCTCTGAATTTTGTTAAGAGAGGGGTAAAAAATTCAACCTTGGCTAAAGAGGGTGAAAAGGAAAACATAGTAGACATGTTCAAATACTTGCAGTCGGAAGGGTTGGGATAGACACAGAGGGAACATGCGGTTTATTCCGGCCTTCAGCGTATTCGTGTGGTTGGCATAACCAAATAACACCATGCCTTGATTCAGCTAATTGCTATGGAGCAGAATACGAGAAAAACGCCTTTTCTAATGTTTTCAATTATTGTCATTACTGCTGCTAAAAATGAAAAAAAAAATATTTCAAAATGTTTTCCTCACATCCTCTTAGGGAAAACCCACGTTTCTAATAGGCCCTGTTTTCTTTTAAGCCTTAAAAGAATGGAAGAACTCCATCCACCTGGAAGAAAAATAATCTCCATTCTCTGCTTGATTTTGACACAGCCAAGACAATCAGTAAAGGTTGTTGCTGCCATCTCCAGGGCAGGGTGACGGAAGGTAAATTCATTTTGACCACAGTATGACTCGTTTGAATGTCTTTTGTCCCTAACATACTTAGGAGCAAAAGCAGAACCAGGAGCCCAGGATAGTTGTGTTTCATTCTTACGTAAGATAATTTGAAAGAATTAACTGTTGTGGGAAGTCAGCATTGTAAATAATTTAATTGAGTTCCTTCATAAGACCTGCATAATTGTCTAGGCAATTGCCGGCTAATATAACGATAATAGTGAAATGGAGACTTGGGCTGCAGGGTGTAATCTGAGTAGCGGTGGTGGTGTAGGCAGGCATTTCCCTCTGTCTATTTATTTATTATATTTACTGGACCCTCCCCTGGCAGGAAAAGCCTGAGAGCACAGTAATGAATGACTAAATGTGGTAGCAGGGAAGGTAGCTTTTCATCTATTTATTTACTTTTTCTTTCTGCATCTTACAAGGACATGTAAATACAGGAAGAATTACCAGTCAGCAATAACTCTGCAGCATGAAGTGCCTTCCCTCCCGCTGATGTGTGTAGATGCAAATGTTTCATCACCCCAGAGCACACCAGGTACCAGCTTCTCTGAACAGAATGTGTGTTTGATCAGGACATTATTGAACTTTTACCATCGTGGTACAAGCTGTACTTTCTGGCTGAATTAAGACAAGAAATGCTTACACAGTAAAACATGAACATATGGAAAAAGAATAAGAAGCTCTTTTCTTGACTCCGTCCTCCACTTTCCACCCATGTAATTTGGTCAGGGTAGATGACATGAAGGGGTTATGTGATTTGGGGGCTGTGTAGCTGTTATCACAGAGAACAAAGAGATGACAAAAGTCACGTTGGAACAATGAAGGGATGACGAGGTGTGGCATGACTGCGTGTGAGCAGACGCACCACCAATCGTGTGCGGAAAAGCTTTCTTCTGCGAGGACATAGTTTCACAAGTAGGATTCATTCTATCTGCTGACTCTTCCACTGCGGGAAAGGCTTCCTCTCAGGATAGCAGCCAGCCATGCCTTTGGTCTTAGCTGGGCCGACAACTCAGTGGGTGATGTGAACTGAGTCCAGATATAAGTGGAGGTTGAAAAGGAAAATGATAGCACCATCCTGACTATGGGGAATTAATCCTGAATATGGAGAGAAAAAAAAAAAAAATCAATCATGAAGACTGCCAGGACATCAAAGTATGGAAGGTCTGGTTTTGTAATCCGATGGCTACTAAGCTTTGGGACAAATATCTGTGATGACATCGGTGCCAGCTGTCAAATCTAAGATAAGTCTTTACTCATTCCGGTTTCTGTTACTCTCCTGACCAACCTTATTCTCATTTCTAGAAGAAAAGTCACTGAATGTTACAATCACTCCTAATAGAGCATTGATCGATTTTTTTTTCTTCTGGTGAAAAAAGTAATTAGATGACTTAAATAGAATTTGAGAAAATATTACCCAAAATGGTATGGTTTTTTTTTTTTTTTGAGACAGAGCCTCAAGCTGTTGCCCTGGGTAGAGTGCTGTGGCATCACAGTTCACAGCAACCTCCAACTCCTGGGCTCAAACGAGTCTCCTACCTCTGCCTCCCAAGTAGCTGGGACTATAGGTGCCTGCCACAATGCCCAGCTATTTTTTGGTTGCAGCCATCATTGTTATTTGGCGGACCTGGGCTGATTTGAACCTGCCAGCTCAGTAGGCAGCTATAGCTTTAGCTGCTTGAGCCACAGGCGCTGAGCCAGCAAAACAGTATTTTCAAAAACCAATGCTATCAGTGGTTGAAAATAGGCACATGTATTAGAATCTTGTGACCTTCACAAATCCTCTATAAATGGATCAGACCTTAGTATCGGTTTTAAAATATCTTTCAAACTCATTTTTGTATTGGAAGCATTTTCCATACATAAAAATATCTTCCGATAACACATATTTTAGTTTGATAATTATTTAATTTAGCTAACTAGCTATGCATTTGATATTTCAAAGTGTTGCTTAGCATGATTTTTAACTTTACATGCTTTTATATAGCGCTGCTGTTATTTCTTTAAGATACATCAACCTGGATAACGGATTGCAGACTCAAGTGATAATTGTAAGACCTTTGATAAACATTACAACATTGCCCTCTAGTAATATTTGCTCTTTTTAACATGCACACAGGTTCACTCCTTCTCAACATGATAGTATCAATTTTTTTAAAGCATCATCGACAATATAAGATTTAAAACTTACCAGGTATCAATGTGTGGAAGAAAATGCCTGGTGGCCCCCAGTATTTCTTGCTGGCCCTTCCACAATCTCTGGGAATAACACTCTTGTATACAGCTTCTTTTTTTTTTTTTTTTCCCAAAGGATTTTTTTTTTTTTTTTTTTAATTTTGCATTTTCTGGCCCGGGCTGGGTTTGAACCCGCCACCTCCGGCATATAAGGCCAATGCCCTACTCCTTTGAGCCACAGGCACTGCCCTGTATACAGCTTCTTAAGGATTGGAGAAGCCATTCACACTTACTGGACCTACATTTTACAATATCCAAAATGGGAAAATACAGTGCTTCAGACCTATAATCCTAACACTCTGGGAAGCTGATGGATCACCTGAGCTCAGAAGTTTAAGACCAGCCTGAGCAAGAGTGGGACCCCATCTCTAAAAACAGCCCAGCGTTATAACAGGTGCCTGTAGTCTTAGCTACTGGGGAGGCTGAGGCAAAAAGATAGCTTAAGCCCAGTAGTCTCTAGTTGCTGTGAGCTATGGTGCCACCACACTCTACCCAGGGTGACAGAGATTCTGTCTTAAAAATGAATGAATAAATAAATAAATAAATAAATAGAATGAGGAAATAGTCTTAATTGTATTTGTTTATGCTGCAGCAGGACACAGCTGGGCGCCTAAGCAACAGTGTGAAAAATATCTATAAAGTGACTATTGTTGTTGGAGGAACATTGACGACATGACAAATGTCTTTTATGGAAAAAAATTTGGAGGTTTATAAACTCTAGGCTGTGAATACCCTGATGCCCATAGTTGGATTAACATTTGGGATTCTTGGACTGGAAGGGACATTATTTTCTGCTACAGGAAAGAAGAAAAATACCCACATGAATTCGTTGGCAAACTGTCATTTACTGGATGGATGCTGTGAACCGCACTTTGTTTTGTTTTGTTTTTTACCACATGCAGATTAAATGTCATTGTTTATAAGATAGAACATTAAAACAATGTTAATAATACTAATAGTGATACAACTATACAAGTCGTAAATCTGGTTACCGTGGATAACCAGGATTAAAGCTTCATACTAGAAACCATTCCAAACTAACATGGTGAACTAGAGAAGTGCTCTAGGCATCCTTAGCCCGGACATTAAAAGGACTGGTGTGCACATCATGTCCCATGAAGGAAGATGTCCCGTCTTTGGATGTTGACAGACCTGGATTGAGATCCCAGCTATGTGACACTGTGTTCATTCCTCAACTTCTCTGAGCTTCAGTTTCTAATGTAGTAAATGCGTGTGAATTATCCTTTATTAAATCTTTGTGATTTTCCTCTAGGATTAAAGGATCTAGAATTTTTTTTTTTTTTTTTTTTTTTTGCTTTAATATAGTATTTGGGGGAATAAAGTATATAATGGGTTCAGTGTAAAAAATTGAAAAATGGTAATTATTATCCCTAGGGTTAAATGTAAAACTGCCCAGAAATACTACATATAGATGATGTATTTTCTGAAATTCTTCACAGCTTTCTAGTATGTTGGTAAATGTCAATTTTTAAGATAGCCCCCCCAATAATGAATTCATTTAGTTTGAACCAAATCCCCAGTGGTTGTTAGAGATGGACTGGGACAGACCCCAGGGTTACAGAGAGAAGTAATTCCCAGCTCTCCTCCGTGAGGCAGCACGTTCTAAGCGCACCAATCGTTAGACTGTACACCCCCAAACAGAAAAGTTCTGATCTCCACTCAGTCCTACCAGTCTCAGCTGAATAACTACAGCTCCTAGCCCTCCTGCTTTCTAAATAAACCAAATTATTTGCCTCTCCTCACAGGGAAGCTTCTCCGTCTCTTTCCTTATTTTCTGGACTTTGCTGGCACTGCTCTGACTTTTGTTTTTTTAGGAATAGTGTGTACAAGGTGCAGGGACGTCTCCTCAATTAATAATTAGGAAGGAATTTTTAATTGTCTGAAAGCAGATTATTAGGGTTACAGACTATCCATTTGGCTTTGAATTTCATATTCACATTTTCATTAGTTCAGCTAATTATACATTTTGTGGAAACAAAGAGGATATTTATTGAAGGTTGGACTAGCAAGCAGAAAAACTTTCAAAGGCCAAAATAAGTACGTCGGGCTCTCAGAGAACATGGAAAGGATCAAGATTTGCCAAAGACCGCTTGTCTTCAGGTTGGTGGTTGGGAACAAGTAATCTCAGAAGAGATACAAATAATCCCTTTCTAAATAATAAAAAGTGGAGAAGAGCAAACCACAACGGCAAAATGAGGAAGGTGACGTCTCGCTACATTTTCATTATATGAAAAATTAGGGTAAGAGCTGCAAAAACTCACATATCACATCACTGCCATCATATGAAAATCAAAATCTGTGGAAAACAAATGGAAATAATGTGGGAATTATCCTCTCTGTCTAGAGTTCACTGTGGCTTCCTCCATCCCATCCCATTTTTTAGTCTACCCTTTTGTGCCAATAACTGATTGTTAATTGTGCAGATATCAAGTGGGATCTGGTTTATGAAAATCTCTTTCTTTCGTACTTAAATGAGTATCTGCAACGCGCAGTGGATAACCACCAAGAAGCCAGGGCGCTCTTTTCCGCTCCGTGATAGAAGATGCTTTCATAACAGAGAGGACATCCACGTTTTAATCTTCCTCTTACGAGAGGAGTTTAGTTGGGTAAAGTCCTCCCTCACCACTCACTCACTCAGTTCTCTAAATACTAAAGCATTATCTTCAGATTCACATATTTTGTCAATTTTTAAACCCAATTTGTTTTCTCTTTTGCAGTATTTATCCAAGAGAAATCAAGCAGAAAAAGGAAAGAAAAAGGGGAAAAAAAATACATATTTAGTTGAGTAACAGAATTGACACACACTGGGTCCTTTGAGAGGCGCGAAATAGAAGTGCAGCTTGTTTAGAGCCAAGTCTCCCTAGAATTTTGAAAAGAAAAAGAGTAACTCTGAGGCATTCCCTTTTCACTTCTGACTTATATTTAATTTAGGGCCATTAACCCTGTGTAGGAAAACAACAAAATGACCCCACAGCATCTCAGCATCTCAATTCTTCTGTGGAATCATGTCCAAAATAAATGCTACCTCTTGATACTGTACCATGAAATACATTTCTAAGAAACCCTTGGCGCCTTTTCCTTGAATTTCCAACATCCTGCTAAAGAAACTCTTCAGGGGAACCACACAGGTTCTGCCTCAGGAGGAGAAAAGAAAACAGAACAAAACAAAACAAAATGCCCCAGAGAGCCTTTTCTAGCCAGTAAGTTGAATGTACTCACGTTTTCCCCATTAGGCAAGAGATGTTTGGGATAGCATTGATAATACAAAGATTTTTTTTTTTAATGTTTGAGACACCTTTTTTTCAAATGGTGTTATATCCTGATTTCTATCTTGGTCTCCGTGTGTGTCTCTTTCTGCTTCTCTCGCTCTTCCTGTTTCTCTTCAGTGTTTCCTGTATAACCTTGACCTCAGGTCTTCCTGCAAATCGAACAATAGATTCACTCACATTTCATGGTCTTAGAGCTTGTATCTGAGAGCTGTTTTGTGATGTCATTTAAAGAAATTACTTAACAGGTATAGAAGACAATGGATTATCATCTTTATTGCTGTAATGTGTTAAGCATTATATGCTAGTAGAAACTGGTTTAATTGTTTCAGGTGGAGTATTCTGTGAGTTTCTATTTCGAATGTGTTTGCACTAAACAAACAACAAACTACTGATGTCGGCTCAGCGCCTGTGGCTCAAGCTGCTAAGGCGCCAGCCACATACACCTGAGCTGGCGGGTTCGAATCCAGCCCGGGCCCACCAAACAGCAATGACGGCTGCAACCAAAAAATAGCCAGGCGTTGTGGTAGGCGCCTGTACTCTCAGCTACTTGTGAGGCAGAGGCAAGAGAATCACTTGAGCCCATGAGTTGGAGATTGCTGTGAGCTGTGATGCCATGGCACTCTACCCAGGATGACAGCTGAAGGCTCTGTCTAAATAAATAAATAAATAAATAAATAAATAAATAAATAAATAAAATAAAATAAAATAAACTACTGATGTCTGCAGCAAGAAAAAATAAAAAGAAATTACTTAACAACACTGATTCTATTTTTTTTTTTTTTCCCACAGAGATAAGAATTAGGGAAAACAGAGTAGAAACTCTGTAAGTTGGCCACCCAAGGGACTGTCACACACTGGTCAACTACAGAGGTGGTTGACATAAGGAAGGAGTCAACTATGGAGGGTCTACTGTATTTACAATACAAGGAATTATGCAGAGGGATTTCAAGCCTATGTAAGCATTCAGAGTTGTTTTTGTTTGTTTTTCTGTCTGAAGAGATAATATAAAGACATTGTGATGTTATGACACACACATACTCAAGTACATCTACTGTTCCTGGCTCATAACTCCTATCACACTTCTCATCACGTTGGGACACTTGAGGCCTCAGTAAACAGAATCTCTGTCTCTCTCTCTGACTTTCTCTGCCTTTTTTTTTTTTTTTTAAACTACTCTTTTATTTCTCCCTAAGACAGAAATGTTCTCCTGCCATTCTGTGTTGGAGCTGGCCATAATGAAATTCTCTGGTCTTCAGCTTGTCCTGACATCATTATTTTCAGCAGGAGTCTTGTTCCATCCCCTGGAGGAAGGAAGGCCACAGGAGGCTGAGAAGGATCTGAACAGATCCTTTGCCTTGCTAGGTTTCTCTACTCAGTCTACTAGTATGAGAACATGCCCTTTCTGTCCAGTCCTGTCTCTACACAGTTGTCCACACCCAAAAGGAAAGGGCACTGGGAGTTCTGGAGAGCTCAATGCATGGAGGTTCCTTGACAGTGTTGTAACCACCCGGGAGGAGATTGAAGTTCCACGCCCCTTCCCAACCTTGCCCTGGAGATCTCTGCATCTCTAGCCTTAGTAATCCTTTATAATAAGCCAGAAAAATAAGCATCTTTCTGAGTTTTGTGAGCCACTCTAGCAAATTAATTGAACACAAAGAGGAGTTGTGGGGACTCTGAGCCACAGAAAAAACCTGCGATTGGCATCAGAAAGGGGCAGTTTTGCAGGTTTGAGCCCCCACCCTGTGGGATCTGAGACCATTTCCAAGCAGATGGTGTCAGAATTGAATTGGAGGATGCCTTGTTGATATCCACTGTGGAATTGATTGGGTGACCACAGACAAGTGATGAAAACAAAGCAACTGACTGGCCCAGTAGCGATTTTCCATAGATTAACAGTATCTTTACCTCCCAGGACAAACTATACCAGGAAGCCATGCCATGGGACAGTCTGGCAGAGTCACAAGAAGGTCCTTGAGTTTCCTTCATTTATTGTGGAGCAATTATGACAGTGCATATCCACTGGGGAGCTCGGTGCCTTTGGGGGTCATTGGAAAGAAACGTGGTCATATGAAAGACTCCTCTGTCCCTCCTTTCCTGAGTGTCAATCTTTAATTTAGAAGAAAAGAAAATTACAGCTTTTTTATTTGGCTGTATTAAAATTTATGGGGCAGGGTGGTTTCCAGGCTGCTGCTCCTGCCAGGCTCTGCTCTGATGATGTATGACTATGACATGTCACCAGTGTAGCCGGCCTCTGATGATCCATTGCAGCAGCAAGTCATTTGTCATACATCACTGCCTCGACAGCTGCCCCTGGCTGGGGCTCTCCTGCACACTCCAGCAGGGAGTCCTGGCTCAAAGCAAGCTCCGTGAGCCTGCGGTACTCCCAGGAACATGGCACTCACCCCATGTTTCCTGCCGTCAGAGAGAGAGAAGAAAAGTGATGGTTAGTTGATTAGTGACGGACTCTATTCAAGTACCTTAAGACTTTTAAAGTAAAGGGTTTTGTAGGCTGATAAGATAAAGCCAAGAGCAAGTGATGATTACAGGAAGGGGGTGCAAAGCCATTGGACTACTGCTCAAATACAGAAATGCTTCTAGGTCGTTACAGAGCATTCCCTGTCTGAGAGCCATTCCTCTAAAGGTCTTATTTATTATCTAGTAAATAATTTAGTCCTCTACCAGTCTCATAAAGGAGATGGCATTATATCGCCTGTTTTTACAGATGAAGAAAATATAGCATAGCAACTTGCCCACTTCTCATAGAAGAAATATAACTTAGACCAAGGCAACCAAGATCTGAAACTTTTGCTCTTGGCCGCTATGCTCTGTTGCCTACACTCGTGGTTTTTCCAAAAGGCTCATATCAAACCCTGCCTTCTAGAACCAAATAAACACATAGGCTCAGTACAGACATTTTATTTGATTTTTATAATTTACTTATTACTGATAATTATTACCATTAATGATACTGCCACTTAAGCAATTGTGTGTTAGATTGAGTCTAAGGAACAGAACAGGTTCTCTGTTTATGCCATTTAAGTCTTCTCAGCTTGCAAGATATTGTTCAATTTTTTTTTTGCTTTGACTAGATGAAATAAAGAAGGATGTAACAAGTATATTGGAGATGTCTTCAGAACAGGGTTGGATTATATCACAAAGTATAAAAGAAACACCCATGAACATATACTGATACAAATAAATTATTTAATACATAAATAAAGGAGGAAAATAGCCGTATATCCCCTGCAGGAGAATTCTAAAGAATTTATGTAAATGCTCTGCCCACAGTGAGGTGGGGCATAAATCCTCATTCTTTATGCTCAGGCTGACTTCCTTCAAAGAGTACATTCTAAGAAGGGAGAAAAGGAGTAAGTGGGAGAAATCTGACAAATGCTCTACCCCCCACCCCCGCTAATCAAGTTCTGCTAACAGAATATGCCCTCGCTATGATGGGGTAAATGTGACGTTACCTCTGTGATCTTCCTCCATAGTCCAATAATTCAGACACACAAACAGACCAACAAAACTTCACATTAATACCAAAAGACGGCATTCTATAGCATACGCACCTGTGCTATTCAATAGTGAATAGTGTCAAAGTCATCCCAAACCAGGCAAGTCTGAGCAATTACCATGGTCAAGAGGGACCTAATCCCTACCTGTCAGGTGGTATATTGGACGGACTCCTGCAACTGCAAGAATAAATTTAGTAAACTATGAGGAAATGGGAACTAACTGTGCATTTTAATTAGTAATACTCTATCAGTGTCAGTCCATTACTTGTGACAAATATCCCACACAGATATGCATGAGGTATAAGGGGACTCTGGGCTATCTTCACAATTTTTTATTTTTTATTTTTATTTTTGTAATTCTAAAGATCCTCTAAATCAGTGGTTCTCAACCTTCCTAATGATGCAACCCTTTAATACAGTTTGCGACCCACAGGTTGAGAACCTGTGCTCTAAATTAAAAGGTAGTTAAAAACACATTGGCATTTCCCAAATTTATTGCTAATAATCTATTGGAAGCTATTTTGCAAAACACACACTAACGAAACCTTTGAGTACTTGGTTTGACAGATATTTTAAAGCACATCTTTAACTTGAAAATCTTGAAAGTGTTAAAGAAATACCTACAGGGAAAACAGCATTTTGAAAAGGGGTGGGACAGATAAAATAAAATTAGCTGGGCCTATTTAGCCAGACAGTTGATTCCAGAGTTAAATTCTTAGAGAAAAGGACTGATGTTGCAAAGCAGAAGAAATGTGTACGCAGGCTTCTCTCAAAAGGGTTAAATTATAAATTCATTGATGACTAAGAAATGAGATGTAATTCCTGCAGGGGACTGATAATAGGCACCTGTAGAAAACCTATTTTTTGAATAGATGAGCAAGTCCAGTAGGGGCTGGAAAAATAATGCCCCGCAGTGTGGTGCCTCAGCACGCGGAGTACTTTAAACCGAAGGACATTGGAAAGGTCTCAGAAGCCACGTCTCTTTCTCTGCCTTTTTCTCCTTGTATTTGTCATACTCTCCTTCTTTCTTCATAGAAACTAAAATTCCTCTTTCCCAAGGTGAGTCATAGAAACCAGAATCCTCCTCCCCCCAGAGATATCCATATAACCTACAGGTGTTATTCTGACCACCCCTGGCTTTCTATGTGAGAAGGAGACCTAAAGAAATTCTCTGGCTGATCCTGTCTGCAAGTAGGATGTAGCCCCTTGTGGAAGAAGGGGTCCTACTCCACACTCAACAGAAGGAATGTCGCATGGAGAGGCCAACGCAGACAGGTCGGCTGGGCTTCCACTCAGCCTGTTACTATGAGATCACTCCCTTTTTGCCCAGGCACATTTCTGTGTGGCCGTCCATTCTGCATCAAGCCTAAATATCAAAGGAGCAGTATTTCCTTGAGCCTCTGGGTCTTCCTGTCTAACAGCTTTGGTGTCACATAAAACGTGGATGAAATAAATTTATACTTTTCTCTCGTTCATTTACCTTCTGTTATAGAAGTCTGGCAGTGACCCTTTGTATTTGGAAGAAAGTTATCCTTCTTTCCATCCCTATAGTCTGTGAGTCTCTAAGAGAAATTATCTTGAAGATAGCATCCTAGGCAATATTTTTTATTTGCCTGACTAAAATTATAATAGGAATGAAGAAAGAGCAAATTGAAAAATTCTTTCCTGCATATCCCGAAATCCATCTGCACTTTTTCCTTTGGAGACGTTCCATTTTTCTTGCATTAAAATATTCATATTACCCTATGTGAGCCTTTAGGGAAAAAGAAGTTATGTTAGGACAATAGACACACCCTCATTTCAGTATGCCTCAAATATTTGGGAGAATATTGTTGGTTTCATAGTCAAACATCATTTTTTTTTTTTAAACATTAATTGGTCCTTAAAATCCTCAGTTAGTTACAGGGTTCTCCAGTAAATTATTCCACCCCAAGATGACCAACTCCATATCTGGAAAATATTTCAGTGGCTCAAGGCCATGCCTTAAAACAGTACCAACTGCTGGTTTTATCTTCTCTGCATGTCAGCATGGTAGAAAAATGGCCATTCCATTCCCCATTCACTCAAGTAGGCTTTTTCTAAAGTGAAGGCTTGCAGATTTTTAATTTCTATGCTGCCATGGCCTCTAACGCCAGACATTCCTCCTGAATATTCCCCTGGGCCAGGCCTTTAATTCCAAGCGGAACACCAAGGCCAGCAGTCAATAAGTGGGCTCCCCATCTGCCTCTGACAGAGGAAACACCAGGCTGACACCAGCCAGTCTGGGATCAGCTGTTTCCCCACCTTTGATCTCCTCATTCAGGGCTGTCTCAACCCAGTGGGCGTCTGCTTCAGCTTAGATACAGACCACATCAAGCTGATAACTCCTCCAAGGCCCATTGTAGCCATTGTATTTGCGGAGGGGATCACCTGTCAGAGTGACTGGTTATAACCCCTCCTTGACTGCGGGAAGCCTTTTTGATGCAGGGCAGATGATAATGAGAGTCTAATTGAGTGATTAAGTACCTTGACTGACTTGGAGGTTTTAATGACACCTCTACATTAAGGCCTGCATTTCCCAGCAGGCTCCCACTTTGTAACTGTATGGCCATGATATTTGCAATTACAAGCCTTTCCTCTAACCAGCAGGGATTTAACAAATGGACTTGGTTAATCACAGCTAGATGGCACATCTGACTTTGTTATGGAAAAACACATATAAATTCCAAGTGCATGATTGATTTCTTTATATCAGGCCATTCCAGGTCGCAATCCTATGCATAAGATGGAAACAACGGTGTTTCAGAAGATGTGGGAACTAAGAAAAATACACGTTGATCGACATAAGTTTCAATAGAGTGAAAGTATGTTAAAGATAAGGAGCATTTTTTAAGAGTTGCATACACACGATCCTCGCAAGCAGCAAGCAATGAATGTCTACCTAGATATACTGTCTTTAATTAACTGAGTCTGAAGGGCTTATTAATGCAACGTTAAAAGGAACCAGCCTCAGCAGGTTCTCACAGCGGGAGAAGTATCTAGGGCTTTCAATTTACAAGGTCTTATTACAAAAGTGCCCCGCTGTTCTGGTCCTGTTCTTTCTGCCCAGGAGCAATTTAATGATCTGCTTTAGAGCAGAGAAATGGTCAGAGAGAAAACGTCAGAGGTTATGTGTTAGCGATCAAATACCCAATGGAATTTACAATGGTAACCAGACACTTCCTTTTCATATCAAGAGGAGAACTAGGACAATGTCATCAATACATTTCATTTGAAAAAAAAACTCTAATTGGACAACCTGGTAATCCCTCTGTGAATGTTTGCTGATAATATGAGGCTGATAGTGAAAAGGACAGCAACACCAATGGTACAGACTACAGGAGCAATGGGGAAGAGGGAGAGAATAAAAATTAGAAAAGAAAAATCATTTAAGGATAAGAATGTGGCTTTTACCTTGTAAGTTCCTTGTTAGCATATTCTTCTTTATTCAACATTCTTTTTTTCGAAACAGAGTCTCAATATGTCGCCCTCGTCAGAGTGCTGTGGTGTCACAGCTTACAGCAACCTCAAACTCTTGGGCTTAAGTGATTCTCTTTCCTTAGCCTCCCGAGTAGCTGGGACTACAGGCACCCACCACAACACCCAGTTATTTTTGTTGTTGTTGTTGTTGTTGTTGTCACTATTGTTTAGCAGTCCCTGGCTGGGTTTGAACCTTCCAGCCCTGGTGTATATGGCTGATGCCCTAACCACTGAGCTATGGGCACCAAGCCTGTTCAACATTTTTAAAATAAATAATCATAATTATCTACCATGCCCCAGGCCTTCTACTGCCTATGCTGGGGAAACAGCTGTCCACATGGCACTTGTGTCAAGAGATGAATTCACTTTATTTCCTTCTTTATTCATTTAAGGAATTGTTGATAAATGGTTACAATGTGGCACATGTTATGACGCCCTGTTGTTGACATTTTAAGGACCTGGGTTTCCCAGACCCAAGATGTGGGAGGCCTAAAAAAATATATATCTTTGGAGAATGAATATGTAGGTGAATATTTACTAAAGATTTCTAGCCTAAAGTGGTCATAGTTAAAATCATAGACTCAGAAAAAATACTTATGATGTAATGTGATGAGAAACATAATGGAAATTTGTGCACAGGGTTAAGGAGCCATGGGAGAGGTTACTACATTTCCCTAATTGTAGTAAGTCAGACTACAGGATGTGAAATTTCAATTGCATGCATTAAGTTTAGGGCATCATTACAAAGGTGAAAATTCTGAGTCTGAGATGCACCGTGGACATTCTTTTAAAAATATGTATTCTAAAATGTGAAACTTTCATTTTAAAGATCTGGAAGGTCTTTATTTCCAAATTAACTATCCTAAATTAAATGGCGATAAGAATTGCAGAATGTTACTCTTCAACCCTCAAATCACAGTAATCCCTAGAGCATTGTTTTATCTTAGAATAACATATTAGAATAGCAGGAAGGTAGGTAGACCAAGTAGTTTACACGTTGGAATCTAAGGAAACGCTGTGAGATATTAACTCTACTTTCTTATCTGGACTGCACTTCCGTCACTAGAATTATTCTTTCTTCCAGTAAAAGTGAAAAAGTTTTCTTGGGCCTGTTAGCTGAAGCTGTCCGAAACAACTTTGAAATTTCCTTTAGTCTTGTCCTACTACCACAGGCTACTTTCTCAGATTAACCTTTTCTGATCTTTAAACTATGATAGATAAGAGATAGCTCTGTAATAAAAGGAATTAGACCATTGCCTTGAGCAATAAAAGGCCAAGCTCTGCTCTAGACTAACAGCCTCAGCCTGGATCACTAAAACCTTCCTCCAGGATTAACTCAATAATTATTTTCATTCAAAGATAGTTTGCACTCCTTATCCTGCATTTTGGCAATATCTCTGGATAGAGGTCATGGACCAGGATGTCAAACTTGCTGAGTTCATCGAAATAGACATTGATAGATTGTTTTATTTATTTTTTAACTTTTAAAATTAGTCACCTTGGGATTGAGTACTATGGTGTCACAGCTCACAGCAACTTCAAACTCTTGGGCTCAAATGATTCTCTTGTCTCAGCCTCCTATGTAGCTGAGACTATAGGTGCCCATCACAACCAATACCAGGCCAGTTTTTTTGGTTGTTGTTATTGAGACAGAGTGTCACTTTACTCAGGCTGGTCTCAAACTCTTGCGCTATAAAGCAATCCACCCATCTTGCCCTCCCAGAGTGCTAGGATTATAGGTGTGAGCCACCGTGCCTGGCCTAGATATGTATTTAAAATAATTAGAAAGTAGCCAGGCACGGTGGCTCACACCTGTAATCCTAGAACTCTGGGCAGCTGAGGTGAGTGGATTGCCTGAGCTCACAGGTTCCAGACCAGCCTGAGCCAGAGCAAGACCTCATCTCTAAAAATAGCCAGGCATTGTGGCAGGTGCCTATAATCCCAGGTATTTGGGAGGCTGAGGAAAGAGAGCTGCTTGAGCTCAAGAGTTTGACGTGGCTATGAGCTGTAATGCAACGGCACTCTACCGAGGGTGACAAAGTAAGACTTTGCCACAAAAAAAAAAAAAAAAAAATTAGAAAATATTTCACATTTGAAAAAATTAAAACATTAAAATGAAAAAATAAAATATTTTTTAAAATTAAAAATTCACAATTACACTGTGGTCACTGCAGGTTTCTTGCTAGTTAGAGAACGATTAGTTAGTTTGGACCAGTGAACTGCTTGTGAACTGAAGTCTATAAGGAGACAGCGAAGTTAATGACCATAGGTCATTCACATATGGTGTTGTTGGCTGACAACACATATCAAAAGTCAAAATTTTAGCTGATACAGTAATTACACGGTGCTCTTCAAGTAAATGCATGTGTTGAATAAGTGAATTAGTGATGACCACAACTCAGTAAGATTATAAGGCGTAACTGTCACATATAAAAATGAAACCTTTTGGTGGGACGGTTGCTAAAAGAAGATAATTTGAGTCAGGACAGGCAAAAAAACAACTGAAATTGGTGACTCCGCAGAAATGTAAGATGATTATTTATGTTACTTGGACTTAAGGTCTCATAAATACTAACTCTAAAACGGAGCAATGCCTTGCACATTGGGGTACTGATACAAGGGGGTACTGAATGAGGACAGATTGATGAAAACAACGGTGTGTCTCAGATAACTATTTAGTTACAAAAAACATTACTGAATTTGATTTTTCTTCATTCTTTTAAAAACAACTCATGTTTTGTTGTGGATATGTCTCTTATTTGCAACTCAGAAATGCCTAAAAACCTAACTGGTCAAACAAATGATCTCACAAAACAATCAGAATTATGTGTACATTTTTCCATAATCCTCTGAACTTCCATATGATGGGATTTAATATCTGTAATCTGTATAGTGTTCCCTAAAATGAACAGATTCAAATGAAAATTAAGTCAATGGTATCAATACAAATATCATGGCTCATAAAATGTTAGCTTTAAGAAGCAACCTCCTCTATTTCTTGAAGCCATGTATGTTCACGGCTTCAAGAAAAATTGCAACCTTAGTGATATTAGGTTTTTCCACCTGCAATACTTGCTTTCATTATTTATTTTGTCTATTCAGATACTAAAAATCCATGTGGGCGATAGTTTCTTATCAGTAAATGAAACTTTATGCCAGAATTCTTATGCAAACAACAATTAAACAAAAACAAAAAAGCAAAAGAGGACTCATTTAGTTTACACAAGTTCAAGGGCCCCACTCTGTAGCGTCTATTGCAATCTTATGTAAGTCATAATTACAAATGAATAGAATGTATCTTTTCTCATTTACAAGTACAGCTAAGAGACATTTATCTGGAAAGTAAATATACACATGTGAGTACACATTGGACAAATGGACCTCATCATGTAATGTCATACTAGTGATAACCTTGAAATAATCTGTGGTAGGAATGAGAAGGGCCGGAAACACTTTAAAAACATATTAGGTTAGAAACACTGAATATTCACTATTCTACCTTATATGGAGGGAGCTTAAACTTTCTAATTCATTGGAAAGTCACTAGTCATTATTTTTCCATACAATCATAGACAGTTACAGCCTTGGTACAGTAAGGAAAAGACCTTGTACAGTAACAGAACAGAATGGACCTTAGATATTTACTTTTATAGATGGTGAAAAGAAAGGCCAGAGAAAAGGGAGGCCTTGCTTACCATCACATAACAATTTGGTGTCCTAGCTGACAAAGGAACCTACTTTTTTTGATATGTCATTCTGTATTCCTGTTTCCAATATGCTACCCCTTCTCTTACTTATGAATGTAAATTGTATTTTAAAAAATCAGCATTTCTTCAGGAAGAAAGACGCTAAAGTTCACCAGCCAGGTTGCCATTGATTCGTGTCAGGTCCTATTGGAATATGGTGGAATGTGGTTTGCTTTATTTGGCTGGGAGCTTTTCTCTGTAACCTGAGGATTCATTAGTTTGAAACACTGGCCTTTTGCCTCTTTCCAAGGCCATTTTAGATGCAAATTGTACCCCAAACATCATTTTTAAAGTGGCAGGAAAATCTCTGGAGATAACAAGAATCAGTCTGTTAAATTTATGGAGCCCTTGCATTTTCTAATCCTTCGTGATGAATAACTCCATTTCCAGACAGGGTTTAAATTTAAGAGTTGATAAAGCATCACTTCAAGTTGCTGGCTACTAAATCAATATAAGCGATGGCTTAATCAGCTGTCTACTCCCTCCACTACCTTCCCACAGAATTCCCTCAGACTTACATGGAAGCAGGTCAGCGAGAGCCAACTCCCAGACAAACCATTAGATGGCATGGGAAGAGAATGTTGATCAGCAACACAATTCAGTTACTCCAAAGGGTAAGGCTGAAAACAGTGACTCGGAGAGGACTTACGTTTGAGCAGGAGCTATGAATGAAATGGGAAGTATTATGACAAAATGGGGAAGGCACACACACATTATGGTGGAACTCTAAGAACTTGATACATTTATAGACACAATATCATTGAAGATCCGGTGTTCTTAGCTGACTCTTTCAAGCCATAATAGGAATTCGTGCCTGGGAAAGTAATGTACACAGCCAATTTAAGAGGGGTCACGTGTAAACCCTTAAGAGAGGTGACGGAACAGGAGAATAGCATCTGGGTGAGAATATAAAACTCTCTTTTGTTTTATATTCTCCAGGATTTGATAATGGAAATCCCCCTTCCCCCAAGATCCATCTTCTCCTGGAAAATTGAGAAAAGTTTCCAAACTTTCCTTAAACCCAAATCTTGGCTTGTAGTAATGCCAAGATAGATCTATGGCTGGGGAATGATTGCCCAGTGAGATGATTTGCCTTATCAGCATTTTGTTGTGTAACATGTAAGCATGGAGTTCGGTTACAATTGAGGAAAAGTTTAACTAACGCGTTCAATGTTTAATTGAGTTGGTATTATTTGGCACTAAAACCCATGAAGAAACACTGGTCCCATGCTGTGGCCTTTCTGTTTTTGTGTATAGGAAAATTGAGAAATTCATCCATCCACGTGTAATCACTTTCTAAGGCAGATTCCAGGAAAACATGAGGAAGACAGTTCAGCTTTGATACGGGGCATTGTGATAAAATTGTGTTCAGGGAATAATGGTGTGGATTTCTCTAGCCTGCTTCCTAGGGTCTTGCGTGATTGTCAAGAAAAAGTGTGTTCCATGACTAAGTCTAAATCCATCCTGGGGAAAGAGGAAGTCTAACCTTGTATTGAGTATTCATCCTTCCCTGTATCCTCAAGGCTAAGGTAGGTTTGGTTGTCTGGAGCCTTGTGATATTTAAGGTGTAATTCACAGACCAGTAGCAGCCTCAGAATCTCCTGGGAGTTTGTGGAAGACAGAAAGTCTTAAGTCTCACCCCAAACCTACTAAATAAGAAATCTATAACCTAACAAGACTTTAAAGCTTGAGAAACACTGTTTTTAAAAAAATTTATCATATACAAATTTTCTTTTTTGAGGCACTCTTGAGATTTCCAAGTTTTTGTTTCTAAGCAACCCAAGTTTGTACAGTCAAATCCAAATCCATCTCTTAAAAGATAAACAAATTGTGTTGTAATTTAAATTTTCAAGGCAGTTTTCATAGGCATAAGACATTCCTGTTTATTCATGTTTTACAGAAAGGATTCAGATAGATTTTTTTTTTTTTATTACATCATAGCTATGTACATTAGTGCAGTCAAGGGGTACAATGTGCTGGTTTCATATACAATCTGAAATATTTTCATCAAACTGTTTAACATAGCCTTTATGGCATTTTCTTAGTTATTGTATGAAGACATTTGAATTCTGCATTTAGTAGGTTTCGCCTGTACCCATTCTAAGGTGCACCGTAGGTGTGGCCCCACCCATTGCCCTCCCTCCACTCCAACCTCTCCCCTCCCTTCCCCTTCCTTGGCCCTTTCCCCATAGTCTTGTGCCATAGTTGGGTTAAAGCCTTCATATGAAAGCTATAAATTAGCTTCATAGTAGGACTGAGTACATTGGATACTTTCATGTTTACATGGATAGAGCTGGAACATATTCTTCTTAGCAAAGTATCTCAAGAAAGGATTCAGGTAGATTGAAGATGCTTCCTCTCTCTGTCATCAAACCAACCAGTCCATAAATCTTTCATATTTAACTGTGAGAACTAAAGCATTCTCTCTGACTGGTTTAGGAGTTTCATGGAGATCAGGAATTGAGAATGTATATTCTAAGGAAGAAATGTGAGATTTCATTGACATGGTCCTTAAGTGGTGCCTAGAACCCTCATCTGAACCATAGTAGAGTGTCCTCAATGCTGTATCAAATACCAAAATTTAATGCAACAGGATCTGCTATAGAAAATATGTGAATACTTTCTCACAATTAAATATTTAACATTTTAGTTTAGATTGCATTCAGTTTTGGCTAAATGAAAGGACTTGAAAAAACATATTTTTAATCTTTTTCAGGGAATGTACTTGAGGAGGTACAAAGAACTTTGTGGCCAAAAGGATGTTTGTTTAATAAACCAAAAACTTGCTCTAAAACCTAAGTTCCTTTTTTTAGTGAATTTTAAATAAATGACTGAATAAACAAATATTTACTTTTAGCCAATTGCTGCAGTAAGAGAGAGAGAGAAATAATAGGCTTTCCTAGTAATAATTTTTGGATTTTCATGTACACACTTAGATCTACACTGCTTCATTTCAAACTCAGGGAAAATGTCTATGATTATTGATTTAAACTGGTTTCCCTGAAGCTTTAAAAATAAAACTTTTACAGTTAAAATTTTTTCTTTCAAATTATTTTCTGCAGCCGAATTTAGAGAGCTGTGTATTCAAATGATCCAGCCTTCCCTTTGCCAGGTAAGAGGAAACACACAGAAAAAAATGAATGTAAATTAGACACTCAGAACTAAAGTGGATTTCTGAATAACAGTAAACAATAATTATCATTAAACAACAATAGTATTTGAATAAAGAAGATATCGAAGTTTTAATATTTATTGTGTTATTTTAGGTTAGAATAGCTAATGCATTCTGTAGGGTAGTGAAATAATCCTTTAGCTCCTATAGATCAGTGGTTCTCAACCTTCCTAATGCCGTGACCCTTTAATACAGTTCCTGTGGGTTGCGACCCACAGGTTGAGAACCGCTGCAGATAATTGAATTGAAAAAGAAAAAAAAAAAAAAGTGGAAAAAACCAGACCACCTTGTGTTTTTCGTTTATGATCTTTCTGTCATTGTGGTATAGAAGGAGATGTTCACTAAAATAAAAATTCCCATGATTGTTTATGTTATTTCTCTAAGAGTTTAAGTTCTATGATATTAGGTAGTAAAGATAATTATTAATAATTATCAATAAAATTCTATATTTGTCTATCTATCATCTGTTTTGTTTTAGGAGTCACATTTTAATGGATGACTTAAGTAGGTAAGATTTTACTAAGCCATTAAAAAAGTCATTGATTGTGGGAGTCGTTCAATGGGTATAAAACTTCAATTGTGCATAATGAGTAAGTTCTAAAAATCTGCTGTACAATGTGGTGTCTATAGTTAACAATATTGCATTATACACTTAAAAAAAATAACAATGTAGGCCAGGTGTGGTGGCTCACGCCTATAATCCTAGCACTCTGGGAGGCTAAGGTGAATGGGTTGCCTGAGCTCAGGAGTTGGAGACCAGCCCGAGCAAGAATGAAGCCCATCTCTACTAAAAATAGAAATATTAGCTAGGTATTGCGGTGGGGACCTATAGTCCCAGCTACTTGGGAGGCTGAGGCATGAGGATTGCTTGAGCCCAAGAGTTTGAGGTTGCTGTGAGCTCTGATAACATGTCACTCTACCCCAGGGTGACAAAGTGAGATTTTACGTAAAAAAAAAAAAAAAAAAAATTAATTAAATTAACAGGGTAAATCTCATTTAAGCTTTCTTACTCACTCACCTCTCCCATACACACACAGAGAGAGAAATAAACCACCCCAGAAAAAAAAAAAAAAAAAAAAGAAATTTTCTGAGGTGGTAGATATGCTTGTTTGCTTGTTACTTTGATTTTTGTAATAGTTCCAAGGGTGTATCCATTACTTCATTAAACCAAAACATAAAAATGAACAACTTCTCCTTGATCGTGGGGTCTTCAGTCGAAATGCACCGGTGTCTACACATGAAAGGAACGTACATGCTTTTTCTTCAATTAATCTTCCTGTTTTGAGTTAATTTTTCAGCGAAACTTCACAGGGCCAAGGAGAAACTTTCCTCTTGGCTCCTGCATATGCCTCTGTCCAAACTAATCAAATAATGAAATATGTACTTTTTTCTGCATATCAAGTACACCTTAATAAAGCTGCGAAAACTAACATGAGCAACAATAAAAATAGTTGATTATGGAGTATAAAATCCAGGAACCCACACCCTTTGGTGTCACCCACCAGAGGAGCTGGTCTGAAAGAGTAGTTCAAGTGAAAAGAGGCTAAGAGTTCTTTAAATAATTCATCTTCTCTCTGTTATTTTGTTTTTGTTAACTGGCTGAATGGTATTTGAAGATGGCCTCGTGTTCTTCCATCCTGTGTTTTTAAATACCTTTCACTATCTTGCCAGCTCACTCAGAATGAATTCCAAATTTTCTTCACTTTGACTTTAAATAAGCACTATGAACTTGCCTCTTTCACACCATCTCCCTGCCCACCTCCCTTTCCATGCTGGCTCCTGTCTGTTCTTCACAGTCTCAACTTTGTTCTGCTCTAAGGGATCTGACAATGGTTGCCCACCCTGCCTGAAATATTCTTGCAGCTGATGGTATATGATTCCAGGAGACCAGCCAGGGCTCTGCTTAAGTGTCACCTCAGCCGGTGGCCTTGACCGGCCTTCTCACTGTTCTCTAGTAATCCTGATAGAGTTTTTTTAACTCTCTGCAAACTGCCTATCATCATTGAATATGCTTCCTTTTTTTTTTTTTTTCTTTCTTTAGTCATTAAAAAAAAAAAAGTTAGTATTTTTCTCCTCTAACTAAAAAACAAGATTCATAAGATCAGGAATCTTGTCTGTTCTCATCAATAGTCTCTCATTTTCAGAGAAGTTGAAGTCATTCAGCTACATAGTTGTGAAAGAACACAGCTGATTATACAGGAACCCAAACTACCCAGTTTCTACCCATCGTCTACCAATCATAAGTACTCAGTGCTAACCCAACACCTGGGAGTCGCTGCATCCCGGAAACCTATACACAGTGACTATCTATTCTTGCGTTGGAAACTGGAAAGGCATATTTCAACTTTGCATAGTAATTGTCATGAAGGGATTAATTACTTTGTCTTAATCCATCTGTGAAAAGGCAAGAGTTAAGTACTTTACAGATCAGCAAAGCAATAGTTTCCTGTGGGTTGAAGTCTCCTGATTTTTTTTTTCTCACATGCCTACAATGTGCTAGTAAATAACAGGGACCCAACATAGATTAGTGAGTAGATTCAATTAGGTATTTCCTGGATCACCAGGCAAACAAAATTGACTGCAGTTGATTTGTGTGACAAATATTCTGCCAATGAGGAATCTCACTTTTCATTATGTGCGTGAATGAACTAAACTGAAATCAGTAGTTTAATGCAGGCATATTTACAAGGATGCGAGCATACCATTCCTTTTGAACATAGTTTTAAAAAAATACTGCTTTTGTTAAATTGCATAAATCATAATACTCATTGGAAAGCACTTTATAATACAGAAGCAACCTATTCTCTAGACTTAAAGGTATGGGTATATAAATCAAATTGAATATAAATTATTGAACTTTAGAGAGTTACCATGAGACAGAGAAAGACCAAGTTTTAGTGGAAAGGGTAATGACTGGTTCAGTGCTACTGAATGTTGTCTAAGGACTAACCTTTCCTCCTGTTCCCCAAACCTCTGTCTGCTCCAAGATTTCAACCAGTCTTGTCTATAAATTTAAAACCAACCGTGTGGTTTTAATATCCCCCCCCCCCCCCCCCCGGAGAAAGCTGCATGAGGAAACAGATATTAATACCTAAAACTGGCAAAAATTCTTCCACAAATTAAGGACATAAATAGCAATTCACCAGCAGAGAGAAGGTTGTAAGAATAAATAGAAGTAGAATTTCAGAGTTAAGGTGTTGGAGGTGAAGAGCAGGCTTAGAAAAGTCTAGAACATTGAGTTTTGCAAGGAAGGGTGAGCACAGTGGGAAATCCAGCATCCAGAGTACCCAGTAGAAGGGCTGAAAGGATTAAATTTCTCAGAGACAGAATTTGCCATTGCTAACAAGAGAAGCGAGGTTCATGAAATGCTTATGGAACAGCTGGGTTCATGGATGTTGAAATAGTGGAGTCATGTGCCTCCTGTTAGTCATTTTTGACTTTTAAGTTTCTGGGTGAATGTGAATAATCACACAGAGACTACACAAAGTAATAAATGTCATGAGGGTCTGGCCAGTAATTGTGGTCAGAATTTCATTGTATGTGAGCCACGTGGTGGCCCCTGCTGAGAGTTTCTGTGAGCAATCGCCTCTCCCTCCTCTGGGTCTTCACCTAGGAGCTGCTCAGAGACCTCTGAGGTCCCATGGGTCCCTAGCACCGACTCTCCCAGGTCTGGAAATGTTACAAAGTCTGGCAAGAGAAGCAGTGGTGAAGCAGTGGCCCTCTCTGTATCTGGACCTCTCCTTAGAATTCTCTTCCACATTCAAGGGGGCTTTCTTTCTTAGGAGACTTTCTGTATGTTCCAAAGATGAGGCGTGTGAGACAAAAATACATTTTCTATGTTTACTGTCTTGTTCATTGTCTAGTTTGGCATGAATTAAATATTTGCAGTATGATGCTGGACCATGAAATGGAGAGTTTCAGGCTAGGTCTTAAGGCTAAAGGTCTCGTGGAGAACACAAACCCAATTTTGATCTTGAAACTTAGACGAGGCCATGTTTTTCCTGAAAACTGACATGTGTAAAAAAGCAGGGTCCTTGTTGCCCCTTGAGATCTACATAATGGAACATTTCAGTCCCAAGGAAAGAAGAGACCTATCTTGGTGCTTTGTAACTGTTGGGCTCATCATCTCATTTTCTCCTGCCCAACTGGACATATCCAGCATGCCACTCTGGCAAGAAGACAGTGTTGCTCCTCTTTATGCCAAAAGAAGCAAAAGTCCTACCTTAAAAATATTCACTCTACTTAGAAGAGAGTTATTACTTGAGTAACAGTATAGCTCCCTTATTGTACGAATAGTGCTACTAACTTATAATGGTTCCCGAGATCACTAACATGCATAAAGGAAGGAAAAACACGTCTTTCCTCCTCCTTTGGTCTCCAACAACCCTGCTGTGCTCAATCTAAAGTAGGCGTGTAGGTAAGCACAAGTGCTTACTTCTTTTGAAACAAGTTTTTGTTTCTTTGTTTAGTATCTTGTCAGAAATATCAGCTTTGAAACAATTTTTAAAACAATTTTTATTTTTTATTTTATTTTATTTATTTTATTTTATTTTATTTTATTTTTTTATTTTCTGTCGAAGCGGGAACTCAACTTTATTGTGTTAAGCAGCCGCTTATATAGAGCATGGGGAAGGGGCGGGGAAAGAAGGTGGGGTATGAGGTGCGTGACAGGGTTGGGCCAATGGCATGGTACCACATTGGCTGTATCTAGGTAGAGGCAGTTTCAGGCTGGGCCTTGCTGAGTTATTACTACGTAGAAGTAGCTCGATGGATCTACTTCTAGTCAGGCTTGGGAAGTTGCACTAGGCCTCAGGCACATGGCAGGGCCCAACAATTCCCTCTTTTGTTTTTTGTATGGCGGAAAAAAATAGCCCAATTTTTATAATCCCCAAAGTGCCTAATACAGTG